>JALPQI010001351.1:0-153160 GCA_025490895.1 Thaumatotibia leucotreta | reverse complement strand
AACGAACATTTGTTATTGTTGATATGGCAGTTATGTCATCTGCTTTTGAAATTAGCTGTCAACGAGCGTTTAACTCGCATATGTTGCTCTACATTGCGGGCCGAATTATTTTGTATGGAAAATTTTGTTGCTCTAATTTTAAGTAAAAGTTTGAATGTACTTATTATGTCGTAAACTAACACCCGTTAAGAGCTTCGCCCGTATTAGACTTATACCCTGTATAGTTATTTGATAGTGAATGGTTAATAATTTGCTATTATATTTTACATAAATGAGATAGTTACCCTATACTACTAGTTAACGATAGGAGGTCGAAATTTAAATGAATAGGTAATTGATATAGAAATTTACATAACTAAAAAGTTTGTTATTACTACATTTTTGGCCTAAACAAAAATCGTTTTAATTGTTATCAAACTTATCAATGAGCTACTATTTGTTTTTTTTACCAGAGTAGGTACATTAAAAATAATGGCATTCCTTTTAAAGGCCTATTCAGTACAGAAATTTGATTAGAAAGAAATGGAAATAAATATTTCCTCACTTAAAAATATTTCTCCTACCTTTTACTAATCAGAAATCCTTACTGATTAAGCATTATAGATACGTACCCTAAATCAGTATCCACTATTTTTGTCACACCCACCCTGTAATTACATCGAGTTCATCGTTATTTTCCACATATACTTCTTTAGATTTAACACTCATTCGTTGATGATTTATAGAGCACATAATTTGAAACAGGTGATCTTGCTAATTGACAGTTTACTCACCCCCAAACTCCAAAAATCGATGTAAAATGAATCGAGCTGCATATCGGCAATCTAAATTTATTTATAGTAATCTGTATTATTATGTTTAGGCACTATTTAATACGACACTTTAAACAAACATTAACATTTGTCATTGGTCACTAGCGAACATATGAAATCATTAGAGTACGAGAGGGGTCGGTTTAAAAAAAACATAGTTAAAGGCTTCATGAAAACAAAAATCACGATCGTTTCGTAAGTTAATCCACTTAATTTACTCCTCAAAGTCGCCATACAAACTATATGGGTAACTTCGTAACACAAACATGTTTTTTTTGCCGACCCGTAGGAATCACGACTGGCGTAGCTACGTCACGCATACGGAATGAAAGTAGCAGACGGCGGTTGAAGAGGTCTCGAGACGCCTTGACGCGGCCCTCCGGCTGCACTATGCACTGCATCGATCGACTTTCCCCTTCGGCACGCACTTGCCGGAAATTAATAGGTGCCGGATGTTGGAAAAGTTTTGAATTTTTTCGTGATAGCTAAATGCCAGATAAGCAAAACAATATTCTTTTGACAAATAGTCTTTTAGTTAAAATTGTGGCCATATTTGGATTTGCTTATACATTGCTATTTCAACAAATTCCAGATCGTCTATATACCTACCTACTACAGTAATGAATGTAATGAAATTTGATAACGATATGTTTTGTATGAATCGCTACAAGACTATAATAAATAGTAAAAAACTGGGGGGCCTCCATACGTAATGGAATGGAACGTTTGTTTCGATAACTATACCTACTTGACGACGCGACGTGTGGAGTATCAATTCACCTTGGCATTCTTATAAATTTATAGGTTTATAGAAGACATTATTTATAAACTGTTTTCTAGATATCTCTCAAAGTCGTAAAAAGTGTATTTTTACTTATTAAAAAAATAAATGATTATGTAAACCTATTAACACTTTCATTGCGGACGAGTGCTACGCGCTACGCTCGTAGCCGATCTCGTGATTATTCCCCCGGGATCCCCTCGGGAGTTCCCCGCGCTCAATGTGTGAAGAAACTCTTTCTACAATATTTGATTTGATTCATGTTTTTCTTACAGATTTTAAGAAGGTACGACTGTTCTACGTATTTTTTCTTTCTTTGACGTGTAGTATTTATAATATAATTGATATTACTATAATTATATTTTCTGCTGACGAATCCTTTGTGATCGACTCGCACTTGGCCGTTTTTAGGGTTCCGTAGTAAATTTCGTTTCGCCATATCCGCCTGTCCGTCTGTCTTTGAATAACCTTAACCCTACACTGAGCATGGCCCGATATGCTCTTGGCAGGTTTTTTTATTACCATTAAAACTATTCAATTTATCACAAACACGCATGGCAATAGAAGATTGTTAACCAAGGGCGGAAAGGAACGCATTTAACTTAAGATATTGATGCGCTCGATCGCAGGAGGAGCGCGAAAGATTCGAGGGTTAAATGGGTTCCTTTCTTTACCCGTGGTAAACACTCTACTTTTCATTCCGACTTTGAAGAAATTAAAAAAAAGTACAGTTCAGAAAATATGTTTTCTTTTCTACTGCTACTGTATGCTACGTCGTTCAGTAGTGGTGTACAGCCTGTATGGATTTTGCTAGGCACTTGCTACTGGCCATTCACTCAAATTTTAGCTTTTACATGTAAGCGTCCGTTACTCGTCGTAATTGTTAAAAAATACTTTCCACCCTAGGGGAGGAAAAACAATCTTCCACCCGCTTACCTACCCATGAAAACGCAACTTTCTGAAAAGGAGGGACGAAAAATACCTATTTGGGAAATATTTTCCACATTTTATACATATTGAACAATACAATAAACGTAAGTACGCGTAATGTTAATATTTTTACACTTTCTTATACAATGTAACCGCTAGGGGTAGGGACATAATACCCCCGAATTGAATTCAGTGAGTCGACAAAGGTAGGCGACTATTATTCAACTAAGTTAATAAGCAGCTATACTTAGCTATAGGAATATACGACCTACTTACTTACTCGTAATCTCTTGGTAACTTACTGTTAGTTAATAATCTTGTTGCAACGAGAAGTGTTTGGATTGGGTACCCGCGTTTACATGTTTTCAGTAGCACTGTGTTTCCAATTGTGCAACGAGCGGGCAGCACATGAATGTATGGATATATCTAAGGCATCAAAAACGTGTAGATAGTTATGGGGTTTTGTACTATACCTAGTATAAAGGTCATTGGGCATTTTGTTCGGGCATATGACCCACTGCGTACACAAACGAAATAGGGCTAGGAATGTAGGTAAATGTAAGTGCTACTGAGTGGTATGAGTCGCATTCTTGCAAGGCATGGGAGAATTGAGGAAAAAAATAAAAATGATTGTATAAACCTAATACTACTTACTATCGTGTTTTAGAGCACACATGAACCACACTTTTGCACAATGCTGACAGTCATAACCCTATTAGCGTTATTTCGGCACCAGCCACGGTTCTAGCGAGCCTGGGATCCGCTTGGCAACCTAATCTTAAGATTTAACATAGCACTATTTTTTGTGGAAACGACTGCAATTTGACCTTCCAACCCAGAGGGAGAAACTAAGCCTTATTGAGATTAGAGACCGGTTTTCTCACGATGTTTTCTTCCCCCGAAAAGCTAGTTCTGAATACCTATCAAGTGACATTTCGTACATAAGTTCCGAAAGACCAACATCTGCTACGCACTACTACCACTAGGCAATGCGTTTACGCAATTATTTCGGATACAAAAAGTCGAATAACTTTTTTTTCCCGGTTGATACATATGGAAAAATTACATATTTAGAAAAATGAGATTTAATTCTTTATTTTAAAGCTAGTTTGGTCTCTGTACGCGAAAAATCATAAAGCGGGTCAGAAACGCCCAATGACCTTTGGCCTAAGATGTCAAAAATTGGCCTTTCTCATTCTTGTCGGATTACAGCTCTAACGAAATGATCACGACCACCAAGCGTCATAGCGGTGCAGCACTACGAAAGAGTACAACTCTCTAGGATAATAATAGTAATACACACTCGTAATATTTCGATAGCAACAAGGTATAAAATTGTAGTTTCTTTGTAATTGAGTGTAGTTATTTTGCCAAATGAAAACACAAGATTAATGAAGTACCCGAATGAATTTTCAAGAAAATATTTATAGTTGGATATTCCACTAACACCCCCCAAACCACTTCTCAATTTCCTTCAATATTACAATTTCGCATATCAACTAAATATATATGCTATCTAACAGCGCAAGAATCTACTGCCGTATGAGCATTATTACTTAATTTTTGTGTTACTGATCATAATTTACTTAACAAGCTTACTGCGGTACGAGGTACTCGCATCGCAACCCGGTACAAGTATATATGGTTACTCGTAATTGCGCAGTTAGCTACTTGCCGCAACAAACGTGTTCATTGGATCCATCAAATAATCTGAATTAAGTCCACGTTAACACTCAATTTAAATCGTATTAACAGCAACACATGTTTTAATATTTCATAAGACCCTCGAGAGCCTACAATTTATCTTAGCAACTCTAAAAAATCCAAAGTAACAGGTAAAAAGTAATAGTAAAATGATGTGCAACGCAACGACACAACAAAAGCTGGTTGAAAGTGAAAGCCACATTCAGATAATCCCAAACATTTGAGCGCATCTATTTTTAGCACCATGTGATGAGTGGGGACTGGAGCCGTAGGCGGGGGGCGTAGTAGGAATATCCTTCACCCGCTAGGTCAGGGTTAACGGGCCCCAGCTCGTGCCACCTTCCACCATCGACCTTGGGCCTGTGCGTTAATGCACCCGTAATGGGGGGCCTTGCACTCGACGTTAGGGGGGTTGAGATTTTTCGTGCGAGCTGTGGGATTGTGGGGTGCGAACGCCGAGTGTTACGAGGTGGTGTACCTACACTACCTTCGGTCCTACACCCACAACTCACGTTACAAGACGACATTGAGTAAATACTTGCGTAAATTGAATTAGACCCTTAATACATCGTTACAATGATTCGAAATGTTATTCCTTTCCATTTAACAGTTACATAAATCAATACCCTGCCAATAAGATACCGATGCTCCGATCTATACTTACACCCATAAAACAAAATGTCTCGGACATGCGTAGCCAACAACCAAATTTACAAGTGCTTTACTGCGCACCAATTGCTGATGACAGCCTTATAACTATCGCATTAAAGCGGATAATGCACTGCTTTACAAAACATGCTACACAAATCCGCCTGCAATTTTCGAACGTAACCCGTGCAGATTGAGTCCGAATTTATGTACACAGTACTTGGTGATTTCATTTCTATTAGCATGAACCGTAATGTGATGAACAGAGAGTTGATTTTATGTTGTGTAGTTGTCGTGGGAGGTGGGTGATGGGTCGATAGAGCCCGAGTCCGCGCGGATCAATAGAGGAGACCCCCACCCCGCCGGCGAGACGCGCCGAGTGTCGCCCGCCGCCGCCGCCGCGTGCCATCGCTCGACGCACTGACCCTTCCTTTGAGACCATACAAACAACGACCTGCAGTTGCATTAAACCCTAATATGCAATCCTTAATAAAGTTATTTAAATAGAAATAATTAACAGGCAAGAAGAAACCTATCGGAAGATCGTCTATCACGAAATCCACGATAAACTGGAGTGAAAAGAAGATAACATAACTCTAACATTGATTTGGGTGCATAATTCTATTCGGAAGGGATTTATCAGGCATTTTATAAACATTATCTTAGGTAATATTAATAATGTTGTACGTGCCCGGAACATTATATATAACTTGAATAAATTCCGATTGCACTGGCAATGGCAGCGCACTTTGCTCGCACCAATTTAAGTCCATAATCAAAGGTCTTCTCTTGGTTACTTGGTTAGTCTTGGCTTATCAAATTACCGAATTTTGCTTTGTCTTTACTCTAACAACATCCACGTGAGGTCATCTGCCGCAACATCAGCAAACCAGCATCTCAATATTACTTCAGGTAGCTACCTAATCATTGAGATGCTGGTCATGCACGAAATTATTACGAGTAGGTTGAAAATATTAGGCACATTTTAGATCATACTTTTACTCACAACCAGATAAAAGTAACAGGTAGATATATTATGCCTGGCACTGCGCGAAGTAATTGCCACGTCCTCATATCATATCTCTTTAATTATTAATGATAGTGTTCATAGTATAATATTGCGACAATCACTAGTATTGATGAATATGCAGAAATTTATCATGCCTGGATTTAAGGCTAAAATCGCTTACCTACCTAGGTATTTAAGATAAATAGATAGTATGGCTAAGCTTAGATTAGATACAAATGATACAATGGTCGTAGATGATTATAATATAAATATCTATACATATTTTTTTTTTATATAGCCTATTTGGTGTCCCACTGCTGGGCAAAAGCCTCCCCTCTCTTCCTCCAATCGTCCCTAGCCATGGCCAGTTCCCTCCACCTCACGTCGTACGAGTACGCGTCCATGTCGTCCCGCCATCTCCATTCATAACATATTGTAAGAAAATGTCTAAGCTATATAAAACTCATACTTATTAGCAACATCCTTGTTACATCCACGAGCGCTCACAGGTACACTTACCTAAGCAGAGGAATATCAACGACTGACCTGGATGTCGATGGGTGACGATGTGCTTGGACTGACCGTTTATGCGTAGCACGGTGTCAGTGCTCGGACTTCTCTAGCGTTACTAGTATAGCCAGTGATTTTAAGTACACCCGTTTTTTTACGTTGGGAAAATGCATTTATACCTTTCTCGTTCAGACAGGTATGACGGACTATGGCGCAATGCCACCCTGCTGTCTAAAAACCCAACGAGTGCCATCTCCGCCTTTGACGGGGCGCAGGATTACTGTGAGCATGCTACTGCGTCGCTTCAGCCAGGCTGCAGACCCAGTGGGACACCAATCAGTGCCCCCAGTCCAGTGGCTCATTATTTATTTCAGCAGGTGTCCTAGGGTGGAGCTAAAGTCCCTGACAGAGGAATAGCGACTGACCTGGAAGTTGATGGTGGAAGTGACGATCCGCATGGACTCGGCGTAGTTACGCAGCACGGAGTCGGTGCTGAGGCAGCTCTGGCGCCACTCGTACAGCTGCTCCAGGCGCGTCACGCATCGCTCGCAGATCTTCTTTGGCAGGAAGTCGTCCTTCGATATCTGCTGGAAGTTTATACCGGTGTTAGGATTTGTCATCTATTTACGTTATAATACCACGTCGGAAGAAAAAAATCTAAAGTGTAATTTGAAAGGGCCTAAAACTGTGTAAATACGTAAATAACATTCTTACGTAAGCTAATTACGTTCTGAAATTGGCAAGTCATCATTATATGTACAAAGTGTGAATTGTATGATTACATAATCATATTTTTGAAATTGTATTTCCGTATTTGAACACAAAAAAATCAGGGTAGGCCGCACACAAATATCTACCTACTTAGTTCATTGTAGATCTACTCTCTCCAAACTCAGTCGGTACACTTCTTTAATGCTAACGTAAATAAATGACGTTACGTTACACCGGTATTTATTCCACAAAATAATTGTGAATTCTAACGCTTCTTTTATTTATAGTCATCAATCACGATTGATATCCTATATAATATTAGGTACCTAGACTAAAAATGTAGTGTATTGTTTGAGGTTGAGTATCAGCCGTTTTCGAAATGACTATTTACCCCGACATAGAGGGTGGGTCGCGCAACCCTGAACCCCTACTTGCTCTACCCTACTCATATGCCCATACCCGGATCATATGTTTGTAAGCATAGTTAATATAAACATTAAAATTACTGTCTACAATGTTTCATTCATAAATACAGAATTGTTCTTTACTGTTGTGTAAATCTAGATATAGTAGATATTCTATGAATCAACGTCCTCGCAAAACAAGGTTTCTTATAATCGTGTTTTGATTACTAAATAATTATCAAAATGCTTTTTTTTGTAATACCACTACAACTAGGTTATATTATCTTAAAATTTGCATTTTATATGCGTTAATTCATTATTAATGATCTTCTCTTTCAAATCTATACCAGGCTGTGCAAAAAGAAGTCCTCAGAGTAAGTTTGGATACGATTTTCAAGATAATTTCTATAGCCAATTAAGTAATTCACTTCCGATACTACTCATAATATTCTCAAATAAAAATAAATTAAGGTTTCAGTCTCAAAATCCATACCTCTATCTACGAAATAATAATACAAAAAACTGAACAAAAAGGTGTGCATAAACACAAATTATTGCATGCATTGTAAACAAAAGGAAAACATTTCGTACCTATCTGGCATAGTGAAATTGCTGTAGGTTTCATAATGAGTAGTTTTGTGACAGGTACTAACATACCTATACGAAATTGTAATAAAATAAGTCAATGTCCTTGACTATAGATATTCTGCAAATAAAATTAATCATGATTTGAAACGTATAGCACCACGTTGTTGTTTTTGGCGCTGTTATCCGATCCGATAAATGTATTTATTGCCTCAATACCCCCCATAATAAATATCGGAATCAGATAAGAAGTTGATAGCCCCTCAATAATATAAATTTGTTACCAATTGTCAATGCTCAATTATCCTCGTGTGGATAGGCGGTCCACGTAAACAAGTAAACAGGGGGATTAGGCCGCGTCACGTGTCGGCCGCGTCACGGGCCCGGACTGCGACCTACTTCTGACCCGGGTCAATGACCGCCCGGTGCAACTTGCAATTTAACTAAACCGCGCAGTAAATTCGATCCGGCTATTCTTGCAAATCTCTGGACTGTTTAACTAAATTTTTCGTTATAATTCAATATTTATAAAATGTGAGACTATTACCATAATACAATCGTATAATTCAACCATTTAATCGATACTATAAGTAAGTAATTGTCTACTACTCTAAACTACTTATTACAAACATTAATTAAATATTTGGTTTTTAAGTAGATAGTGCATACATACACTTGATTCGTGTAATGATTAAGATTTTGCACATCTATTTATGTATTATGCGTAACGCGTACCAATAATCAGATAAATATCGAATGCCTTTATGTTTCGTACTTCGACTTAACTATCTCATATTAATATTATTTTTAATATAAATATGTTGTTCTGTTTGATTTCTCAATTTTATGATTAATGTTTTAAAAAATAAATAACATTTTTATATTTTGGTAGGAGTATACATCACGAAATTCTGTACATATTTATTATGTGGAACCAGAATGCAATGTTTAAATAATTTACTTGCAATACATTCCAAGTTCCGGTCTTGCCATAAATTTTACTTTACTTATAATTTTCTTAACCCTTCCCACCCTTTCAGTACAAAAGTAATAAAAAATAGTCATCCAACCAGCTAAAATTTCGCAAATCTCCTCTTCAAAGAGTTACACATCCCCCGAGGGAGAAGGGGCGTTCGTGACGTCATGAAAATCTTTAATTTCCACTCCTTAAGCTTATTTACAATCATTGGTGATAATGTAATATTTTCAAGGAATTGGATGTAGCAATATTAAATAACTAGGTAGATAATTAATTGAAAGCTAGATGTTTGTTGAAGGCCTTTTAAAAATATATCTCAAGGTCCAACAGGTATCGTGTCCCGTAATGTTGTTGTCGTAGCCGCGCCGTAGCACGCATGCGTCTACGGGCCCTACGGCAAACGGCGTAGCGGAGATGTCCAATGCATCTTTAGGCTTTCATGTTTACACTTTATTCAGAAGTTAAGACATTTTAGTTACGATTAAGAGTGCTTTAGATGTGCTTTGATCAGTTATTTAAATGCAGATATTTCAAGGGTGATTAGTGAACATATTCATCGAGTGAAATAAATAATAAGGACTCACCATAGTTGGCAGACACGTCCGCAACTTGAACAGGATCTGCCTCTGCTCAGACTCCTTGTCGAATATGTGCAGCCGCGGCCCGCTCTTGAGGGAGCAGAGCCGACAGAGGTCCGTGAACGCCGTGAAGTTGAGGTCCTCGGGCTCCGTCATGGCGAAACACCTGATAAGCAGGTCGAGGAGGCAGGAGTTGTCCATGTATACGCCGGTGTGTTTCGGGTGGCGGGAGTATTAGAGCGGCATGGCAGGGAGGCGTCACGCCGGCGTGTGCTCCGGGGGGCACTGGGGCTGCTCTCCCTTGTCCGCCCCCCGGCCCC
Organism: Thaumatotibia leucotreta; assembly: GCA_025490895.1. Lineage (NCBI taxonomy): Eukaryota > Metazoa > Arthropoda > Insecta > Lepidoptera > Tortricidae > Thaumatotibia > Thaumatotibia leucotreta. The sequence continues at coordinate 143,189 of JALPQI010001351.1, read as the reverse complement.
CTCGGCCCCGGCTTGGCCCCGTCCCCCCACGCCGTCGCACGCAGCCCCCGCGGGGTGGCAAGGAAAATGCGTGCCAGTTTTCCTGTTGCGAATGCAATCGTCAATTGTAAAGGCGGATCGATTGGTTTAATAGTAAAGGCATGAAGCCTTTTACTTCGAATAAGGTAATGTATGACGCACAATTGGCCTGAAAATATCTTAGAAGTTTTATTCATTGTAAATATGTTGTAAATTAGCTTAACAAATGCAGAAATTAAATGTGTGGCACTTGAACTGTGCCATAAATTCGTCACAACAATAAATTGATTAATTCTTGGAAATTGTAAGTATACAGCAAATATACGGGGTGGAATTTTTTTTTAGGTCAGTGAGGGCAGCTACCAGATCCAGAGTAGCTACGCGAAAATGGTCTTAGAAGACCTTTGATTTTACATTTTCACGCGTTCACAGATTTTGGTAAAAACATACAGGATGAGGGAAAATAGTCATATTTGACAAACTTTTTTTATGCCAATCGGTACAATTTCTATTCAGAATCAATAGCTTGTATGGGACCAAAAAAAATCGCAAATCGAGAGTTAAAATTACCATACACATTGTATGAAAATGAAAAAATATATATTTCACGTTTTTTTTATGCCAATTGATTCCATTCCTATCCAGTACCAATAGTTTCCTACGGGTCACTTACGGCAATGTCCAAAAAAGCCAAAAATAAAAAGAAAACTGTTTTCATACATTTACTATGGGAAAAATGTGAAACTTATTCCATTATCCTCCTGCCGCCCGGACCATGGAAATAGAATAGAATTTCTTTTGTTTAAAGAGACCTTTTAATAGGCCTCTGGGCGGCAGGAGGTTATCAACGACATAATCAGTCACGCTATGTTTATGTTACATGTTGCTAATGTTTTCGTACATTATTATTGTCATTTAGCTTCAGGAGGAGTAATTAGCGTGACAGATAATGTTTCACTTTTTTCCCATTAGTAAAAGTATGAAAACAGTTTTCTTTATTTCGTACGCAGTTTTATGTCAAGCCTAGCATATACAACCGCATTTCATACTCTAGATCTAGATAGAGCACAGAGCACGGACCTCTTTAGTGTGTAACCTTAGAGATAGAGGCGGCCTTGGCTGTCATTTTCATAGAAATCGACCGTGTCAGGTAATTTTGACATGTTAATGTAAATAGTGTTGTGGTATGGCTCGATATTTTTATCGATAGATTAAAACCAACAGTTATTTGACTAAAAATGTAACTTGAAAAAAGCTATTCAAACATTCTCAGTTTTAAAATCTCACTAAAATGATGTCGTTATGAATGATATAAAAATAGTAAAATTTATACATTTATTTGAATTTATATTTACAATAAGTACCTACTTACATTAAGTTGTTAGCTTTAAGGTTAAAGTTAAACAACAAGTGTTAAGGGTAAGGCTAGACAGAGGTTAAACAACAGGCGGTCTTATAATATGTTACCTTTGCATTGGTTTGTTTGTTCAAGGTGTGCAAACTATATCTACTTATATTACGTTATAAAACGCAAAAAGAAAATGTAGGTATATCATAGGTGCTTAAATTAAAATTGTAACTATAAATGGGAACTAAAATTAAACGATCAACTGTAAGGAGTTTAGATGGTTAGGTAATTTCTTAAACTATATGAAAGATTAACTAGATGTATAAATGTATAAAGATATTTTTAAATTCGTAAATTGTACTGTTTTACGTTTTCTTGAAAGATTATCAGATGGGTTACTTGGGACAAGAAACACCTGGAAATTACATACTTAAATTAATATGTATTAACAGATAACATCAGAAATCCTTTAAAAGGTACTTTACTTTTAAAACATAATAAAATTATTTAGCAAAGCTAACTTACTTTGTCAAACCCAGGATGGAGTTTTAAAGTTGGACAGGCATTGGATGACAATATAGATCTTGGATTTGTTTTTACAAAACAGTCATTTTGGAAGTGGTCGGAACAAATTGTGTCGTGTTTTTGCGGAAACCAGTTCAACTTTCCAGTCGCCGTTATCCAGCGTTCTCTGACACATGGTTCTATAGGAAATCTAAAAATTAAGTCAGAATTTCTTAAACTATATGTTTTTGTATAGTTGCTTCATTGTCTGCACTCTAGATAAATATTATATTATTGCTAAATGTAAATAAATAAATAAATGTTTGGGGGACAGTCTCATACAAATCAACCTAGCCCCGAACTAAGCAAAGCTTGTACTATGGGTGCTAGGCGACGATATATATATGTACTTAAATAGAGAAATACACATAATTATACTTACTTATACATAGGAAACGTCCGTAACTCGGGAACAAATTTTGAATTTCTACTAACACCGTTTAGTTGTAAGAGTTTACATAGACTATCGATAACAAATTCAGCGTCGTGTCTCTTCACTATGTCTCTCGCCCATACTAATTTTATATTGAATTTAATATAACTTTTTTTACTTACCTGTGATAGGAAACGTTTGAATTTTGTTTATTAACGTACGTAGACTGGTTCCTGCACCATATTACAGAGCAATGTGGCATTCTTTGTATATTTTTATAGTTTATATACCCATGACGTCCCGAGAGGTACTGACAGCACATATGCGTAAAACGCATATGCGGGGCACGGGTTTTGTCTGTCACGCCGTCTCTCTATAGGCGCCCTAAGAGTTCCAACCTCCTTGAGATAGAGCATAAAAGTAAAATTTTCTTCTAAAACTAAGTCTCAACAACCAAACAGTTAATAGTAGATTGTGTCACAAGGGATCAAAATGGTATATTTCCGGCGTGGGCGTATATTGAATCCTAAATAGACCGACGGATTCCACAATTGAATCCCGATCGTAGGGAGGGATTCTAAAGTGGAATCCTGAGCATAATGAAGGATTCAAGCGTTAACGCAAAATCATTTTAGCGCGTTAAATCATTTTGATACCGTGTGACACATACTGCTTTTCACACCACCTATGAGAAAAATAAAAGATATATGACATAGTAGTACTTGGTTTTCTTCTATGTACAGGGTGTTCGTTTCGATTTGCGTTAAATTAGTCTGGTTACTTGGGACATTAATAGAAGTTGTCTGGTATATCGGCTTTTGGAAAATTCGATAAAAAATATTTTTTTTCTTTTTCATACATAGTAAATAAAATGGTAAGTGTGAGAGAACCTTACGAATAAACTAAAAGTTAATCTCAAGTGACTGACGGCACATGTCAAAATAATTAACATTAGAATGTAATAAAGGTTGCAATACACTTGTTCAGTCATCAAACTTATTTTTTAAATAACTCAATAACCGTAAGAGTTAAAACAGTTAGTTTCTTAGAGAAATTAATTATATTTGACCTAAATAAGCTTCCCTTTAAAGTTATAGCATATGAAGAAAAACACCCTGTATGTAAACCGGAGTCTATCCTGTAGGTATTAAATCCACTAATCTACTTTACTTATTTATAATTTTTGTGTAATTTCAGGGGTATTATTAAGAAAGCCTATACTACACTCAACCGTAGGTAGGCAGGCGGTAACTGACCTAGACCTTAGTGCTCACTGCAAAAGGTCTGTGGCACCCTACACACTCGACACCCCACACGATTACTTCGTAGAGCTTGTCCTGAATGTGGAGGCACATGAGATATATGGGATGGGCGGCTCTGCTGACACGTGCCTTCAGTTTCCGCACACTCTCTAACAAAGTGGATTTAATTTGATATTACATGAAAATATTCCTATTTCAAACCTGCGTTGGAGCCACTTGTAATATTCATAACATTAAACACTAGTATGTATTATTATTATTAAACTCACAACTTTTCTATCAGTAGCCATGAGCTGCGGCCTGCGGCTACGTGTTTACTTTCTGTCTATCCCCCTCATATATACTTGCGTATTGGTGCGAGCGAGCCGAATAGAAAGTAAACGCGCGTTAATGACGCCGCGACAGCTCATGGTACGGCTATCGGTTGGCACGTTTATATTTTCTCGGGTCTCATGTCTGTATGCTTAGCACATGATTGGCGCGACAGTATCTCGCCGCGAGATAGTCTATCCGTCCCTCTTTTGTTAATATAGCTAGTGAAGGAAGGGAGATCTACCTCGTGGCGACATACTGTCGCACCAATCATGTGCTAAGCCTGCTGGACTGTGTTTGGCAATTAAATGTCTATGATAGGTAATTAGGTATACAAATACAGGGTGTATATTTAATATGGACTAACAAGGGTTAGCATAGAACGTGGCAAGAATTTTTAGATAACATTACTTAGAATTATATTTTAACTGTTATCCATACAAAATAATTGGACCCGTAATACCGCGATGTAGGACATGTGTAGGACGCTTGTGTGTGTTAAGTCAAAATGTCATAATCATAACAAGTAAGATACAGAGTGTGCATACAGTTAAATTAGCATTCAGCCTTATCCTTCCTTAGCTTTTAGTATGAAAACTGAAACCTCGTCTTGTCAAAAGCTCTATGGATAATCGCATGTTTTTGTTGTCACGCTAAAGTCAAACATACGTTGACATAATAACTACTAACGTCAGTATTCACGAATTCACATTTGGCTCGAACTCTCACACGCATTAACGCAAAGCAGATTCTTTGTTTTACTTTCTACCAAAAAGCAGCCGTTATAATGTCGACCGCGTCATCAGAGTCGGATCTAGAGCTACAGTCGTACTCCGAGCGCACTCTTGCGATGATCAAGCCGGAGGCTGTCGAGGACGCGGAGGCCATTGAGAACCACATACGGAACAACGGCTTCATTATACTTGCTGTTAGTAAACTACTACTTATAGTACTTACTGTTTACTACCAAAGTGTCTCTTCTCAATTGATTAAGGGATGGTGTCGTTTATCGAACGAATCTTAAGCGTATCGATTTCTTTGGCCCGTCATACAATCTTAAAAAAAGTACGTGCAATAATAATTAAATGGGCCACCTATACAAATACATAATATACACTAATTAAAAATGTTTATATTGTTACATGTACCAATATTGCACGTACGTACTTTTTTATATTTTGTTATAATATTCTTATCGTTCACTGTTCCAAGTGTTTCGAAATGATTTCGGACTCCACAATCTCAAAAGGTAGGTAGTGCTTTATAAAACATTGAAGTTGTACAGTGGCGTTCAGAATTGGATGGACGATTTATGAATGAATCCATGCAATTTTGAACACGACTGTACAAGTGTAGTGCTACATATATACAAATTCACTCAATATTATTCATGTTCGATTTTCGGTTCAGAATTGGCATCCCGCTATATTATTGCAAAGACAATTTGCAGCACGTGCGGTAGACATCGACATTTGCGTTTTATGACTCAATCCGCCCCGGTTACGAATTACCACCGTACTCATACTTTCAGCTATTATGTCTGTTTACCTTCGTATGTGGATGTACGTAGACATCACGTGTATTTTTTTCTGGCTGCAAAACATAAAGAGTGTTTGAACGAATGCAAAATCATATTGATTCATTTGAATTTGGCATTAAAAGTTGCACCCCTCTGACACGTCCCTCCGGTCAGCATCACGTCCGGACGAATTTTTCCGATGGGTCCGAGACTAGGGTCGACATTAACATCTTCTGAATTTTAAATCAGCATTAATTCTACAGGTTGAACAAGTTTAAATGAAGCTAATTGCAATCAGAGAGAAAAGAGAAAGACATGCGTATCTATAGAACTCTGTCCTCTTTTCTCTCTCTTTAAAAAATAATTATTTGTCTTTATTTAATACTTTGTCGAGATATCAATTTTTCATTGAAATAACAACCTCAAAAAAAGTCCCGAAAAAAGCCTACTTTCCACAATTGTATCATTTTATCACAGTTTAACAAGAGTTCGAATTTTATTTTGCATGGCAACGAGTTTTTCGTTCCCGCTTTTTGGGGGCCTACTACGAGGGTTTCCAAGTCGAATGACGAATCGACATATTTTATAACTAGGTACTTATCCTCTCTTTTTTCGTAACGGAATGACTAGTTTCAAGCAGCATAGGTATATAACCGCCTTGTGCGAGCCCTTTAAATTAAATTTCGATTTAACTAATAGGTAGGTCTTGTAAGTTTTTATGAATAAAGTGGTTAATTTATTATATTTATTCAGATACCGCCGTTGTTATGTGTTACTGTTATTGGCATTTTAAATAAAAAAAACAAATAGGAGTTAATTCCAACAGATCCTTTAATAATATGATTTCTTTGTATGACTCTTTTTAGAAATATCAAATAATGATACACAAAATTTAAAAGTAACAAAAAGTATCATCCCTACGCCGTCCAGTCGTCATGTCCAGGCGTGGGGAGGGCGATATGCAAAGTTAGAATCACTGCGAGTGAGGGGTGTCGGCATTATTCCACGTCAAAGGCAGCCCTCGAACAGGGTTGCCGCTTATGAGTTGTTGACACAAAAAGTCTTTGTTAAAACCGTTAAGCCTTAATAAGTCTATGTGTCTTATATCCCGTGCTCTAATAAACGCAAGGGAAATTTAGTTATGAATATAAGACAGTAGTAGTTTGAGTTTGTTTAATTAATGAATAATGATCAAACGTGTTTACATGTCAAGGATGAGATAGAATAGAATCCCTGCAATCCTCAATGGAATCACGGGCACTTAGTCGTATGCCACTGTTTCAGATCTAAGGTACCTAGGTATAGGTACTTACTTACACTCTAGCCAACGATAAAATAAATAATTTTCTTATTAACATTTTCAATGTTAACTTCTCCAATTTAGCAGAGTATCAATGGGGAACATAGATCATTATGAAATGGTGAAATATGAATTATTTTTCTCTCAACTTACATATTTATAATCCGCTTATAAATACGGGAATACAATAGTTTAACATTCGATTCGACAACCCTAATCCACTGTATAGATATTAAAGCACCCCTGCCATGTTATCTATGGAAGCCATGAAACTAATTAAATATTCTTGTTGACGTTTGAAGGGCCGATGTAGACGACTGACAGATCTAGATATTATTACATGCGTTTAGGGATTCCTTGCCGCCCTTGCGCCTCGCGGCACCGATTTAAAATACATGTACTTAAAAGGGTTCCATTTTTAGAGACATGGCCTGCATTAATTAATATTCTGCACATCGACACGCGAGAAAATATACTTATCATGATAACCACAACGCGTTGCTTTGTGATATTAAAATAATGTAGTCGCCTTTTAATTAAGATAAGAAATGATTATACCTAATAGTTAAAAAAACTAAAAAAACACATTTTTTTCGTATTCCTGATAGCAAACCCTTTCATCTGATCCCCATATCAGGGGGGTGGATTTCAAACAGCTAGTCCGCCATCTTAGCTAGTCATGTATTATTGTCATCAGAACTCAGAGCGTGAGCAAAATTTCGGAGAAGAGAGAGAAAAGAAGACCGGGAAGTGGGTCGAATTAAGATTACAAGATTTTCATACATACATAGGTAGCCAGTGAAGCTAATACAAGCGTGTTAAAACTATACTAAGCAATGTCTAAGCGGAATTATAAGCGAACGAATTATACCGTGAACTTCGAAATCCGCAAATTTCGGGGATTTTTCTCCGTCATTCTAATGACGCCTTCGTTTTAATGACATAGGCAAATTCCCGAAATGTCCGAACTTCGGTGTTCGCAGCAGTAGGCCAGCTTGTATAAAATGTGTGTAAATGAACTTTGCACAACAGAGACGTCAAGTCCATTTGACGCCGGAGCAAGCGGCCGAGTTATACAAGGGCCACTATGGCCGCCACCACTTCCCACACCTCGTGGCGCACATATCGCGGGGGCCGGTCATCGCGCTCGTGCTCGCGGCTCGGAATGCCATACAGAAGTGGAGGACCCTCATGGGGCCAGCCAGGTACTAATACGCCCATCTCGTAGGTACAGCACAAATGTATACGTATAGCGCGGACCGGTCATTGTTCTACTTTACACAAGAGAGCTTCCATAAGGTGCACCAGGTATTCATATGCTTATCCTTATTTAAGGGCCGCTTACCTGTGCCACCACTTCATTCATGACTAGACCCTGGATTGTTGTGGCAGTGACGTCATAATAGGGTGATTTGAGGAGTAAATGGAATGGTAGAACAAAATGATACGTATATTATAAGATAAGATAATATAAGAAATGGCATTTATTGTGTAAATGAATGTGACGTCCAGTTGCAAATAAATTATTATATGTATAGGTCTGTATAGTTTGCATACATTGATTAGGTATGCATATAAAGTTAATTCTAATGTTTAATGTATAATAATCATTTTATTCTACTGTTCTATTTACTCCCCAAATCACCCTATTGTGACGTCACCACCACAATCCGGGGTCTACTCGTGACGTCCCTATAGGGTGGAAGCACCAACGTTAGATACTTTTAGCAGACACACCAGTGATAGATGCTTCAAAAGAGGATAGATGTAAAATGACTGTCACGAATCAAAATGTAGATTTAACCTTTAGTTACTTTAAAATATGAATTAGTAAATATGCATAATTGAATCCTTGTGGGTTGTTACCATCATCTTATTTACATGAGGTATTTACGAGTAGGTATCATAGGCCATAGCTAGGGCTGCCAACTGTCCCGCTATATGCGGGATGTCCCGTTTCTGGGGCCCTAAAGTATAGGTCCCGCAGAGGGTTCACGCGGGACGTCAGTTGTCCCGCTTTTCAGGGGATACTAAACTGAACATACTAAAATAATAATATGAGCAAAGAGCATTTAAGATTGTAACATGTTAATTTGAATGTACCGCGACGACGACGACTATAGCCTGCGAGCACCGTCTACTGAACGTGTTTAACTGTGCAACTAAATTTAACCGATATGAGCCTTATTGAACCGATAAAGCATTATTTTTTAATGTTAGTGTCATTGCCGTCCCGCATTTTACAGCCAAGTCCCGCAATAAATTCGCGAATATCCCGCATATCTGTGATCTTTGGTTGGCAGCCCTAGCCATAGCGATCAGATTTATACTGGATCCACATAGATGTCTCTGTTTGCGATTCTTGCGACCTATGGGCATTATTCACCTATTTGCCTGCGGTTACGAATCGTTTTTTGGACGAATATCTATAGGATTTAGCATCTCACAGGGTAGAGGAGGCACAGGCGTACTGGCCGGACAGCCTGCGAGCCTGCTACGGGCGACGCACCGCGTTCGGAGAGTACTTCAATGGTCTGCATGGCAGCGAGAACCACGCCGAAGCCGTTAGGGAGATACAGTACTTCTTCCCCAGTAGTAAGCTCATTATCGGTAACCGTTATAATGGCGGGACCAGATCCTGAATTTTGTCGATTCATATTGCATTATTTAGTACTTAAGTGGTACTATTTGGTACCTTTTGTAAAAAAATAGTACCTCTTCCATTTCAAAGTTATATTTTAAATAGTCTGGTCCCGCCATTATAACGTTATAATGGCGGAACCAGGTCCTGAATTCTGTCCATATTCTGTCGATTCATATTGCATTATTTAGTACTGAATTAGTACTATTTTGGTACCTCTTGTAAAAAAAATAGTACCTCTTCCATTTCAAAATTATATTTGACTTGTCTTTAATTGTCTGGTTCAAATGGTCTGGCGGAACTGCAATATGAATCGATCGAATTCAGGATGCGGTCCCGCCATTATAACGGTTACCATCATCGTCATTGGCTTTTGTTTAACAATTTAAGCAGCGCTGTGTGGAAAGCTTAAAGAGCACTTTTTAAAGTGTTCGTGAAAGTTTAAACGAGAGCGGCAACATCTACCGCGAAAATGGAAGGGGAATTGTGCCCTGGTTGTTTGAGAGGCACTAGATTGTGCGCTTTGGTCTCTGAGTGAGTAGCCAAGTTGCCAATCGCTAAGCTTAGTAGTTACTCTCCCGCGCTTTCTTATTAGTGCAACAATGATAGTTACCTTTCGTTCACGATTCACGATTGAGCGATTGGCATCTTGGCTACGTACCCTGTGATTCACAAGTATGTTCAAACAGACCTTATCGTGGCTGTTAATCCTGTAAGTTTATCCATATAGCGTAAATCGGCAGTACGTAGGTGGACAGACTTCATTTTTAGTATAAGATAGCTGGTGGCCAGTTACCAGCATACCAGCGATCAATTCTAAGTATTTAATTGTGAGCATAGAGTTAGTCAGAGAAACAGTCAAATGAGATACAGTAATTCAAAACCACTTACCCACTTATTCCTAAACTCCTGCTAACTTAGCAAGCCGCTAAGTATTGTTCGTCCCTTTCGCTCTTAGCATTATGTCCATGAGAACGAAAGGGACAAACAATACTTAGCGGCTTGCTAAGTTAGGAGACATTTATAAATAAAGTAAAAAACTTAGAGCGGCCTATACCAGTGACTGTTACTTTAATCCGCATCCGCAGTGACAGTCGGCCCAATCCTACGCCGCTGGCAAGTCAAGGACTACTTCCAGCGCCACCTGACTTCCGTGCTCACGCCAGGGCTGACAGCGCTGGCGCACGAGCGGCCGGCCGAGCCCGTGTTGTGGCTGGCCGAGTTCCTCATCGAGCGCAACCCTAACGAGCCGCGCATGGCGCCGCAACCGCGCGATATGCAGGAGAACGAGAGGTGCAAGTCTCCTGCGCCTAGCGAATTGTCCGACCAATGAATGATGAGTCCGACAGTAAAGCGGGCCACAGACGATCAGTTATAACACTTATAACTGCTCAGTTTTAACTGTTCGGTCAAACTGTTCAGTTAAAACTTACGTGTGTAGGCAAATCTTTAAGCTGTGCAGTTGAACTGATGATCTAATCAAAATTTCATTAAATTATGTTCAGTTAAAACTTACGTGTGAAGGCAAATCTTTAAGCTGTGCGTTGAACTGATGATCTAATCAAAATTTTATTAGATTACGTTCAGTTAAAACTTACGTGTGTAGGCTAATCTTTAAGCTGTGCAGTTGAACTGATGATCTAATCAAAATTTCATTAGATTATTTTTAACTGAACAGTTAAAACTGAGCAGTTAAAACTGATCGTCTGTGGCCCGCTTCGGTCAAACACACGCGTTTTAAAAGCGTGGCGCGATGAGAGGGGATGGCGCTCTGTGATGCGCGGGCGTCAGGCTGCGTTCACAATACGGTGTGTTTGACCGGGCCTTAAAATAACGGCCATCGAGTCTCGTGTTTAAAATTGTCTTGATCGACACCTAAAATGTCACTCGGACTCCACATCACAAAGGAGTCAAAACTTAGGTTTGAATTTTTATGCATGTGGTATATGGCCATATCCACTCACTTGCTTCATGTAGCTTTTGTTACATGTCAAACTCTTATTCTACATAGACAAAGTGTCTATCGCAAAAATCAAAGCAAGTGAGTGGTTAATGATGGTCATATTATAACTGATAGATGGGTTATACAGGTTTTTATTAGTTAGAGTATTGGGAGTTGACCCAAGATATTTGTTTAGAAATAAAACAATCACAACATTTTTCAAACTTTATTCGTAGAAACATTTTAAAAATCAGTTTATCACAGGCTAAAGTGAATCTATTGATCATTGAAAGAATAATCATAGGCTGTGAATAAAACAAATTATACTTGATTAAGTATCGAATATTTTACGTACTTCCAAATAAACTAGACTAAATTCCCTCTTAAAAGTAAATGTTACATATTTATTAAAGCAGGTTAAAGTTGATGATGTTGTAAATTATGAATTATTTCAGTGAGGATTATTTGAAACTACTGTGACTATTACTTTCGTTCCTAATAAGTACACTTCCTTAGAAAAATATATCTATGCATTCACTATTAAAGTTAGGATAATATCCGGATCTTTTGTCTTGTTTCCAGCCAATATAACAGTCCCAGTAGCTTAATGATACCAACTTATAGTTACAAAATTTGGTAAAAAAAATCATGACTTATTTAAATGGAGATTGCTGATAACCGCCATGTTCCACCAATATGGCACCTGAAAAAAATAATCAGTTCTATATCCTGGTTATAATTATATTACTATTCGAATCACATCCAATTATTACACGTTAAGAGCTAATTTCTCTAACACTCAACCCCTTTTATTTAAGCAACATGGATTCTTCTAAAAAAAATTCTAACGATGTCTTTCCTTTTTAACATGGTCGTCAACCATTCATTTTACGCACAATTGATTCGTAAAATAATTGTTATATTATAAATCTTTAACTGTGTGTGGCGTCTATAATAAAACACCCAAAAGCAAAATGCTCATCCACGGATACATTATTACCTATCCGAATTTGAAAACGGGTTGAAGGGAAAATGCTATGAACAAATAAAAAATTAAAGCCGCACAACATAATTTTGCATAAAACCAACGTGACTCAGGCGACCGTAACCATGATAATAACAGAGAGAAAAAAGTTGATTCATCCAAGTAATGTAAGTAGGTACTAACGATCAGTGGCCGCGCGAGTGCAGATGCACGAAGGCGGCGTTGGAGTCTGCGCAGAGGCCGATCTTCTGGCACACGGCCTTGGTGCCGTACTGCTCGATCAGGTGGATCACGGAGTCGCCGTAGATCTCCATCAGGGTGTGGCACTGCAATAACAAAGGTATTAGAACGAGCGGTTACAAAAATATACACTTATTGCACTCCTTAGGCTAATTTTTAAAATCACTTCAACAAACACTATCCTTTTCCTCAGGCATATGAAAGAAAAGGACGCATTTATGTGTTTCCGTACCGTCTGCGTATTTAAGCAACGATCTGGGGACATGCGGTAAAAACGTTACGGATACGATGCATCACTGCGATTCCGACCGTTACCGTTTTTTGAGCATTGGTGCGGTCGCACCTTAATGGTGCGGCTCCACTGAGGCGGAGAGGAGCGGAGATGTGCAAAATTGGCCAATGAGACCGCATCACAGGGTTTCGAATTTTGAATTTGAAAAATGGAATTGGTGAATTTTGCACATCTCCGCTCCTCTCCGCGTCAGTGAAGCCGCACCCTAAGTCTGTCATTTGATTGTCATATGATCTGTCAGCCTGCTTAAAGTTTTAACCGCCGGAGTTTGAAATGGACAATCAATTGTATATTCAGCTCGCCTCGCCAGGCTCTGATTTACGTGATTTAATTTTGTATTATAGTTGCTGATTTCTAAGAATGAACATTTCATCGTTTATAAATGAGCCATAACGTCATATATATATAAATAAAATAAAATAAAATAAAGGACAACTGGAGACAAACACGCACGATGAAAAAATCATGGCGATTAAAAGTTTAAGGATTAATACGCAAACTCGTTAATGCATATTTTTGGGTTTTTACCTACCAAATGTTAATATCATATTAATTATCAATATAATATTTCGATTTGACCAGTTAACGATAGGGTTTCTAGATACCACTTCAAGAAATATATTCTTGAAGTGGTACAAATCTTGTCAGTGTAATTCATCTCTTAACCGATTCGTTGCGTGTTCCATTTTCAAAAATTTCTATCTATAGCGGCGAACAATTTTTTCATGATACAGCAAGAGTGCCTTACGCCATAGAATATGATGACACGCCTATCGTGTCATACGCCATTCGTTAAAAACATTAATGACACCTGGCGTGTCATCCGCACTGAAACGGTCAATCAGGGGCCTATTGCATAACAAATTACAACTAATATTACAAGCGGAAGTCTCTTTTCTATCTCTCTTACTAGAAAGAGATTTCCACTTGTAATATTAGTTGTATTTTGTTATGCAATAGGCCCCTGTTTGATAATTACCCTTTGCGAGTACTTGGCGGGCAGCAGCGCGCACGACTTCTCGACGATGTGCACGATGTCGTGGTCGACCTTATCGTTGCTCAGCACTTTCTTCACGGCTACCACCACCGTCTCGCATACGGCGCAGTTCAGCACGTCTTCTGTGAATTCATTAGATACTGTTAAATGTTGGTTTAAAGGGTTCTTTATAGTGTGGGGTAGTGTATAAAATCCTAATACAGGGAAAAACAGAGTAGCGGATTAGATTATCCCGGCTAATAGCCAATGACTATGTAAAAAGTACACGCTGCCTGTAACTGATTAATTCCTTGACGCTGACGGCATTTCAGTACATGACAATTTCATCTACACACTATAAACCCCGCCAAGTTTATTTAAGACAAGCATTTTTGCTTTTTGGTTATAACTGTTATTAATGCACAGTAAATAGCGGGGCGATAGTAAGACTCCACGTGATTAATTTGGGTATCCACAGAGTCACAATTGCACATTAGTTTTTAGGGGCATTTTTGAGCTCGCGTTAGATGTCCATTTATACAGTATGTTACAATGACCCAGGCTTTTCAGAGAATGGGATGGAATAATAACACGCATTACTAGCAATCGTTTTCAAGTATTAACATTTGACAAATATTTAAATTGACCAAGCGAATAAGTTTATTTCCTCCGAATGATCAATGTAACGCGTGTACTGCTGCGTTGTCAAACGTTGCGAGTGGCTGCGATATGTCATTGTCAAGTGCAAGTTAACGATTCGTTTGAAGTACATTGCTTTTCAATTAACTTTTCTTAGAAAGTTAATTACTTTTAAAATTAGAATTTTGAATCAAATAATGCTCACGATTTGGCTAAAAATTTGAATATATGTATATATATATATATAATCGCATTCCTTGGTAATAAAAGCTTGTATCATGGTAACACACTGTATATGGTCGCAGGTTTTAATATATACTTCACTGCTGCTGCTATTTCAAATACTGGCCATTGTACAAACGGTACAGATATTCTATCTCACGAAGTCCGTTTGGTTATGAATGTTGTCAGGCGTGCATGTATACAATGCTTTAGTGTGTGTACAATTATAATTATAATAAATAATGTGGTGTAATCAGGTTTCCGTGCTGACTTGAAATTGTTAATTGTTAATTTTCTATTTTATTATTATTGTTAAAATCATGACGATTAGAGACCTTTTACATCTCTAAATCTTAATATCTCTTTATTCTGACAACTAGAGGACTTTTACATCTCTAGTAGTGTAGATATAGATACTTAATAATGTTGTGAACTTGTACAATAATAATTATTTTTGTTTAATATTATGATCCTTTATTTATTTCTGTCTATTATAAAAATGTCTATAATAATCTTTTTTTTATGTAATACATTCTTTAATGCATGTTATTTTAATAAGATGTATTATTATACTGTTTTGAAAAAATAAGTCCACCTGAGTTTCTTACTGGTTCTTCTCAGGAACGGCGTAGGGTTTGAACCAGTAGTAGATTTTTTTTTCTCTCTCTTGATAATGTCAGACGATTCGAAAGTGCTTATTAATAAGCTTACTTGAATAAAGAATAGTTTGACTTTGACGCTCCTCACGTTCACGCACACAAGCACGCTTATCTGTCCACTCACACAACGAAAGCCAAACGGACTTCGTGAGATATAATATCTGTAGCCATAATATTTCACCTCTGATGGTGGAGATGGCTCGGGTGTCGTCGCACAGCTTGAGCTCGCGGCAGATCTCGTCGGGCTCCAGCTCCTGCGCCAGCAGGCTGATGACCAGGTCCGCGTACTTCTCCACGAACTGGTCGCAGTCCGCTTTCACCGACTTGGGCATGCGCTTGCAACTGACGCTCCTCACGTTCACGCACACAAGCACGCTTATCTGTCCACTCACACAACGAAAGCCAGACTTCGTGAGATAGAATATCTGTAGCCATAATATTTCACCTTTTATGGTGGAGATGGCGCGAGTGTCGTCGCACAGCTTGAGCTCGCGGCAGATCTCGTCGGGCTCCAGCTCCTGCGCCAGCAGGCTGATGATGAGGTCCGCGAACTTCTCCACGAACTGGTCGCAGTCCGCTTTCACCGACTTGGGCATGCGCTTGCAACTGACGCTCCTCACGTTCACGCACACAAGCACGCTTATCTGTCCACTCACACAACGAAAGCCAAACGGACTTCGTGAGATATAATATCTGTAGCCATATTTCACCTCTGATGGTGGAGATGGCGCGGGTGTCGTCGCACAGCTTGAGCTCGCGGCAGATCTCGTCGGGCTCCAGCTCCTGCGCCAGCAGGCTGATGACCAGGTCCGCGTACTTCTCCACGAACTGATCGCAGTCCGCTTTCACCGACTTGGGCATGCGCTTGCAGATGCTGTGGACTACGGTCTTGATCTCGTCCTGCGAAACAATGCCGAATTTTTAGTTTTTTAGTAAGTAGAAGCAAAGAAGCACATTTTATGTAGATCGAATTTTAACATCACTTTTAATTCTACTGGACCACTGTTTACACCATAGTTTTATACACGACACGAGTGCGAAAAACATGAAATTCGAAATGAGTGGCGATGTTTAAAAACATGACCGATAGGAAGTGTTTTAAATCGAGACGAGTTATGAATTTCGTTTTTGCACGTGTCTCGTACAACGTTTTTTAGTACAGATGGCCCTCCGAAGTTTTGGACCTGACGTAAGATGACACACTTCTCGCACTAGAGACTAAAAAAGGCACCATCTGTACTAAAAAACACATTTTAATTAGATCGAATTTTAACATCACTTGTCCTTTGAGAAGTTCTACTGGAACACTGTTTACATCATAGTTTTAAAGCATATTTTTTGTTATAGGTTAACGTTAACGTGTCTCATTAACTTGTACGAATCTAATTTATGCTTAGTGTGACGAAATTCATATGAATATTTATACATAGTAGTTCCAACCCTGATTTTTTACACTGGACTATGCCATAGCCCAGAGTTATCAATATGAAGAACGCGCGAATAATAATAGACACCATATTATAAGCGGAAGTCTCTCTTCTATCTCTCTTACTAGAAAGAGACTTGTAATATTAGTTGCAATTTGTTATGCAATAGACCCCAGCTCATGACTTAACATTTATTTAATTTTATTTTATTCGGAAAACGAACAGTTAAAATTACTAAGACTAGGTTTTTCAGATTAGTTATCAAACAAGCCAATTAAAGATTTCCACAGATATGATTATCTTTTTTATAAATTGCCTTGATTCCACTTTGTTAATAGAGATTATTTCTCTTATTAAAACATAAAAAACCCTTGTTGGCAGAGTGGAAATAAACCCTTTTGAAAGGACACTCCTCAGATTTGAATGGTAAAAGCGTACCTGATTGTGTTTATCCTTAATTTCGTCGTCAATCTCTTTCATCACGAACTCGCACATGACGCACAGCGTCTTGGCCTGCGGCTGCTTCACCACGCGCCCGTTCACCGTGTTGTCGGGGATTTCGTTAGTTTCTGAAATTATCAATCTAGTTGTATCTTATACAGTTGCAAAGGTCCCGCCGAAACATTTCCAGTCAGTAAGATAATGAAGTCTCTACTGTACGGAACAGGGTTATGTTTTCAAAACGCGCGTTTGTACGATTCTTGTTTATCTGACAGCGTTCCCAGGCCGGCTGCAGCAAAGAAAACGCCCTTGGCCTAAGTGGCGAATACTCTGTGGTAATATTGCACGCTCCCACAAACCATGACATAGATGGTGTTGTCCCCAGCGAATCCGCACACATGGTCCGAGCAAGACTTTCAGGCCGCAACAGAAAGGGCTCTAAAACGTCGCTACTCGCTACCTTCTGGTCCCGCTCAATATAAAAAGCGTAACCACGGATCGGATACCGGTTTTTTTTTCATAAAAAGAATGGTTCGAATTCCATACTTTTTCGTTCTTTACTACATTTTTTTGTTGTTAATGGAGTAATTAAAAAATACGACGTTAATAATTACATAAAATGTTAAAGAGTGTAAAACATTTTAAAATATTAAGCTACTTCGAGGATTTTCAAAAAATCGGTTCCGATCCCTGCGCGTAACTAACGACACGAAAAGAAGATTCAATAAACAGATGTTTCATCTAATTTTAGGAGCCTTTTGTTAAACCACGTCCTGCTTTTTATTGATCGTTTATGATAACATCATCCCTACTACAAGCCCTGGTTATCAGTCCACTACTCACCGATATCAACATGCTTCTCCTTCATAGAGTCCGGCAACAGAGAGATACCCTTCCTAGGCTTGATCCTCGGCTGCGTGAACCACTTGTCGATGCTCTGATGCGTAATTTTCAGCGGGTCCTGAGCGTCGTTAGTGCAGAGTCGCAGGTACACGCAGATCTGTTGCGCGTCGAGGTTCTTAACTAGCATGTCGATGAGAGACTTGCTATATGTGTCGACGAAGTCCACGCATTGCAGGCGCGCCTTGTCGGAGAGGTGGTTGCAGAGGCCGTCGAGGGCTGCTTGTATGGCCGCCTGAGGAACATTAATATGTGGTGTGTCACGAATATTTTTTTCTAATCGTTTCCTCGAACGCGGCATATGAAAGTTTCCTTTTGAACGCCTTCTCTCTCACAGAATGTGGCCTCCACGTCAGTATCTCGACTCGACTAACGAATATAAAACTTGTCCGTCAGCAGAACAATAATTGCTTTGACAGCGTCCGCCATGAACTCTTTAGGTGTTGCTGGCGTGGTAGGAACGATACCACACGAGAACTTCAAAGTTTTTGGCGTTGAAAAGGTTAACTACGACAGAGGCAGAATATCGTCGTTGAGACTGCCAATTCCGTTATGTGCACAATTTCACGAATTGAAAAATCAATTCAAATGACATACGTTTACAGTCTTCTTTTGTCAAATTATACATAGGTGGGTATTGGCAACTCAACGAGGATATGTCTGAGTTTGATTCAGACATGAAAAGGATGAAAGACTGCCGACGTATTACAAGTGAGGAATAATATAAAAATATCCAGTAATGTGACTAGTAAGTCGACTGATTAGTAAGTTCGTTTTATACAATTTTTCATAAAAAAAATAGACGAAGCGATTGTCATACGTTATGAACTTGCCCTTTAAAACATGATTATAATCATTAACCATGAATAGACATGTTTGGAATACATATACAATTTTATAGACGGAACTCTTACCTCAGTGCGGTTGGTCTGGATCATTTGGTTCAGTTGTTCCACGGCGAAGAGGCAGAGCGCGCAGTTGGACTTCTCCACGGGTCTGGTCACGCGTTTTATCTCCTGGGTTTGTGGGCACAGACCGAGACCTGGGCATACCTGTGTAAACAGGAAACAGAAATAAACGAAAAATATTTATTTCAGGCATATAATAGCCTACATAAATAAATATTTTACAACTGATACAGAATAATAGCGTGATTCCGTTACTTCTATAAAAAAAATCTACAAATTAGTGGAGGTCTGGAAGTCTACTTTTTTTATTATTATTTGAAATAGGCTTACTCACAAAGTTTTTACTAAACCGCTCACATATTCAGCCTAATATACATTTTGACACATTATATAGGTATATGGCAACAACATGGCATAAGTATCAACTCAAATTAAATTTAAACTTTTGAACGCTTTCTCTCAAATTCAAAATGTGGTCTATACGACCTAGACTAACGAATATAAATAAACATTATAATATATGTCAGAGGGTTAATGCTTTGACAGCGTACTGCCATTGCCACTTTAAGTGTTAATATCACTTTAATGGTCGTAAGCATGACAGAAAACGGGACATTCAAACACAAACAGCGGTTTGATAATACTTACGCTAGCGGGATCAATCTCCTGCACAAGTAACGCGATGACAGCGGCGCCGTATTCCTCGACGAACTGCCTGCACTCGCCGTTCAGAGACTTCGGCAGCTTGTCGCACGCCTTCTCCACTGTTGCTTTGATCTGGTTCTAGTCACATCATAAAATAAATATAATCATAAACTCAAATAGATTGTTATGATGGTAAAATAGAGATACACCCGTTCAAAGCTAGCACCACATGAATTTTTTCGCTACAAAGCGTGTTATTAGAGTATGATTTAGCATTACGAGAATAGCCTACTTGAATTCGCGTACTATAAGCGAAAATCATCATCAGCCTATGATAGTCCACTGCTGGACGTAGGCCTCTCCTATTAACTATGCGTATAGACGCATTAGGAGGTAAATGCCCATAATCGCCACGCTGGGCAAGCGGATTGGCGATCGCAGTAATGTGTCCACTATGATGACGCTGCTGCCCATCATCAATCTTTAATCAAATATGGTCAGTGACACTTCAATCCCTTAGTCGACTCTTACGACACCCGCAGGAGGAGTTGGGGTGGTGACAAATGTATTCTTTCTGCCGTCACCACACGGCCGATACACGGCTATAAGCGAAAATAGCTCAATGAATTAATTAGTAGAAAAATAGTAACATTTTGTTATAATTATAACTAGTAGTAGTAGTATTAGTAGTTTCATTTTTCAGTTTGAAGAATATAAGAAAAATTATTGATGTTTGCAACATTTAGCCTCAAAGAGTTCCTCAGCATCATAAAATCAGTCCTCAATTCTTTCAATAACATACCAATAATAGGTTCTAGGGTGAACATCTGAGCGTTTCAACCGCCTAATTTTGGTGGCATTATTTTTGCCGATTTTCTATTCGTTACAATGTGCTTTGTCATTTGAAGGAGGCGCGGTACCTTATACAAATGACGAAGTACAGTCGTGGTCCACTAATTAAGAACAGTCAATGTATAACATAAAAATGGCATAACACGCCTATATTCATCATTTGTGTGCATTGTTATTTACGAGAAAATGAGTTATTATTTAACTTGATTATTCTAAAAATCAATTTAAACAAGTATTAGCTGCTAAAACTTTATATATAATTAAATAAAAGCGATTGAACTTAACATGTCTCTAGACGAGCAAAAATAATCTGGCACACTAATTAAGAACACAACCTAAAAATACAGAATTCAACTAGAAAATTCTTCGGTTATATTAATATTTGGTAGGAAACCCGAAGTTCTGTTCCACCGCATGACATCTCTTTGACATAGACTCCACTAAAACCCTGCATCGCTCCACAGGTATAGAATTCCAGGCTTCTAGTGATGCCTCATAAAGCTCGTTTAAATTTTTTATATTTTATTGGTGAGACTTTTTTTCACATCGTTCCAGAGATTCTCTATTGGGTTAAGATCGGGACTGCAGGATGGCTAAGTCATTACAGAAACATGATTACAACGAAACCATTCTTTTACAAGATTTTGCCGTATGCTTAGGATCGTTGTCTTGTTGAAATGTCCATACAACTGGTAAATTTTGTTCAGCATACGGCAACATGGTGTTTTCTAGAATATTTTTGTACACATACTGGTCCATAATACCATCAATCCTGACCAATGGCCCCACATCATGCCACGAAAAACAACCCCATAGCTTAATGTTCCCGCCGCCATGTTTTACGGTTACGGTCGTATACTTGGGGTCGAACGCGGTATTTGGTGGTCGACGAACGTAGACTTGACCGTCGGAGCCTGTTTTGTTAATTTTAGTTTCGTCAGACCATAAAACGTATTTCCACTGCGATAACGTCCAATTTTTGAGATTTTTCGCAAATTCAGTTCGTGCGTCTCTGTTCTTCTTACTTACTAAAGGCTTCTTGCGAGCTATTCTGCCAAATAAATTTGCTTCGTTCACTCGTTTTCTAATAGTACGAGCCGCCAGACCGGGTTGATCTCCAAAAATTTTACGTTTAATCTCAACAGAAGAAAGTTTAGGATTCTTTCTCGCCATCCTTACGATAAGAGCGTCCGTTCTAGGAGTCATCTTTCGTGGCCGTTTCTTTCGTTGGACCTTCTAACATGTTCCATGAGCCTTAAAATATTTTATGGCGTTGGATACTCTAGTCCTAGAACATTTAAGGTGGTCTGCGACTTTTTGATAGCTCCATTTCTTGTTAAAAACCAACGATATTATGATTTCTCTGATAGTGCCATCAGAACTCCGTTTTTTTCCCATTTTCACAAAAACAATAAGCACGTTTTATTGACAGAAAATGCAGGAGCTCAAAATACGTCAAAGTGTAGGCTTTATTCAATTATTTTGGAAGATACGAGGATTCAAACAGTGTTCCTAATTAGAGTGCCAGTATTAATTATACTAGATAAAGTTCCAAGTTTGTATTCGTATTAATTATTTATGTTTGCGAACTAAAGTACATGTGTATAGTCAATTGAATGGTCTCTAGATTCATGATAAATCATGTGTTAAAGGCGGTTGCCTATTATTTATATATTCTGCCAATAATAGCTGACTTTTCTCTGTATAGTGGTAAATAACCTATTTGTTCTTAATTAGTGGGCCACGACTGTAGGTATAACATTGAGACGTTTAGAAAATTCGGCAAAAATGATGCCACCAAAATTAGGCGGTTGAAACGCTCAGATATTCACCCTAGAACCTATTATTGGTATGTTATTGAAAGGATTGAGGACTGATTTCATGATGCTGAGGAGCTCTTTGAGGCTAAATATTGCAAACATGAATATTTTTTCTTGTATACTTCAAACTGAAAAAAAAAAACTACTACTACTATGTTTGGTTTGGTGTTTAAAAAAAGGTAAACAATCTTGCAGTATCTTTTTATTGAAGAATGCATATAAAAATCCAAACTAAGATGTAAAATCGAATTGTAGATCAAAAATGTAAACAAATGGGAAACCACTACAAAAAAATAATCACGAGAGGTGGGTAATCTAAAATCATGGAAATACTACCCTCTAGCATACTAATAAATCAAGTTACCTCGTTCGTGGTGTCACTCAGCTCGACCTGCAGATAGTGCATGAAGTACTGGCAGAAGGAGCAGGCGGCCTTGCCCTGCGGCTGCGGCACTTGCACGAACATGCGCTCGATGGGCAGGTCGGGCGTGGCGGGGCTGTTGGGGTCGGAGCCGAGGATGCGGATGTTGATCTGCTTGTCGCCGATTTGAACACGTTTCTGTGAGAAAAAACATGTTTATATCAATCTACCTAACGCTACCTTAAGGTTGTCTGGAAGAGATCGCTTTATAGCGATAAGACCGCCCATTGTATTATCAAACCGTGATTAGAATGGGATTTGAAAGTACTGTTGACACAACAGAGTATAAGTAAATCTAGGATATATTCATAGTTATATTCATTTATTCATAGTTTAAGTGCAGAGACATACAGACAACAGATTAATTAATTACTCACTACATCTATAAACAACCCTATTCTTGATAAATTTTGTGTCATTCGTTGTGTCAACAGTACTTTCAAATCCCTTTCTGATTCCGGTTTGATAATAATACCTGTACTTGTAACACTGTATATCTGTTATTCTTCTGTTATTATGGTGTGCAATAAAGAGTATTGTATTGTATTGCTTATTGAAACGATATAGGTACCTATAGGCAAGTAGAGTTTAGCAAAATGTTACATGGACTAGCCAAGATTTTTAACTCATACGGTAGTACTGATTTTTACCATCTCTCGTAGCAGTTTTCGGCCACAGCGACTTTTCAACGCTAGAGCGTCGCTGGTGCGTATTCAGGTAACTAACGTAACTAATTTTCACACCGAATAAACGGCACTCATTCGCAGAAAATCAACGTAATTTATACGGTATGATTGCAAGTGGCCTGGCATTCAGCTCGTCGCACTAAGCATCTAGTTTTGTACGAGTAGTTACTTCAAAAATATTTGCGTGTTGTCAAGGCCTTCTGCATGTCTCTCAGAGGTACTTTACATTAGAAGGTTCTATTAATCTATACCTAATAAATCTATAGAGACCGTGAAGTAAGGCCAACCTTATAACTACCACCAGCATTCAGTTAAGCTGAATACAATATAAAAATAGTCAAAATTTTCGCTGTTATGTAACTTTTTCATAGTGCAACAGTACATAATTTTAGTTTCCTTCCTGTTAGATCCCTAAAACTATACTCAACTTACCTTCTCATTGGAATAGCTCTTCGCTTCATCCCGACCGATCAACTTCGACGACAAAGGAATAGCTTTGACAGCCAGCTCCTTAGGCAACAAAGGCGCAATGGGCACTTCTACGTTCTTCCCGCAAATGCCGATCATGGAGCACAGCTGGTAGCCGTTCAAACCGCTGACTAAGGCGTGGTAGATCTCGCCGGAGTATTGGTCGACGAGGGACAGGCATTCGCTCTTGAACTCGCCAGTCTGCTTACAAAGACCTGCGAAAAAAATGGAAAATAAAAATCGTGCGTTCTAGTCTGCTCGTCATTGAGTAGAACAGAAAATTTTGTTTTAAACAATACAAAAAGTGGGTCGAAGACTATATACATTGTGATGTACATTGCCAATTTAAGGGTTAGACAAAAGTTCATGATATTTTAGTATGTGCAGGGGAAATAACGTCGTGTTTGTTTGCAATTTGCTGTTCAACTTCAGAATATCGGCAATCGGAAATGTTGTTGTATTGATTATATTTTCGAAAACCTAAGTTAGGATAGTTCAGTTATCAGGTTAGTATTGATTTATCTGTTACACTATTACATCGTTATCTATTTAAATTGTCTACGATATTGGTAAAACTAGTCATCAAGCAACGCCATTATTAAGGAACTGAAGAGCTTACCAACTAAAATCTTGTGGAACTCAATTTCAGTAGTGTTAGCGATGAGAACGTCACGCAGGTGTGCAACTAACTTCTCGCAGAATTCACACGGCACGTCCCTAAAACACAAAAATAATTCCTTCCTTCAAAAATACCGTCCAATTGCGGGTCACGATAATAAGCCATACAGTATGTGGCTATGCACCCGTATAAGGGCTTGTCCATTAATCACGTCATACTGTATAGGGGGAGGGGGGGGTCATAGGGCAAATCACGTGTAATTTTTTGTTACTCTCGAATCTGCTGAACAGCATTAATAGCCAGATAAATGTACGTAAATTCAAGTGTTATTAAAGACTACTTAAGCAAAAAATTACACGTCATACGGGGGGGTTTCCAGAAAATATCACCTAATATCACCATGGGGGATGGGGGGTGGGGTCTAAAACAGGCCAAAATTGTATGACGTGATTAATGGACAAGCCCTAATTAGATGACATTTGAATGAATGATATTCCAATCAGTAAGAAATTAATACACTTCGACTCGAGTTTAATGCTGCCATTAGTCAATTATTTTTTATTTCATTGTGATCTTAACTGTTATAACGGCATTCCAGGATACTTACTCAACGTCAGTGAGCTCTTTAGCGACAGGGAAGATGTAATCGTCGTGAGTGTGGAACCGGTAGTTGCACTGCCCGCTGACGTGGCACACGCTATCGGGCGTGAGGTCCTTCTTCAGTAGCGCGATTATGTTCTCGTAGTATTTGAACACGAGCATCGAGCACGAGTCGGACAGCGAGCCTGCTTTACCGCACATCTATGGAATACATTATAATAATCATTATACAATATAGGATTAGATGAATATACTTTTAACGGAGTGTATACTACATGATTTGATTTTTCCTGTAACCCTTTCCTTATCCTATATCATGCATGGATTGCATTAACAAGTGCGTGATTTAAGTACAGTAAAGGAAATTGATTCTTATACAGTAACACAGTTACTAGTTACACAGTAACAATTACAATGAAAGATGCTAGGAACCTCACATGATTGTCACTGTGGCAATGTCCGAAATGGTACATAATTCCTTCACTATACCTAATATAAAAATGACGAAATTTCCGCGGGCAAATACGAGGTACCTAGAGTGTCCAACTTCTATGGAGATAGGACACTCAAGAAACGAATACCATATTTGTTAAACTCTTTGCCCGGGGACATTGTAAGTACGCCTAAAAAAGCGGTTTTCAAAAAACAACTAAAAAAGCATTTCTTCGACGTCCTATAAAACAGTACAACAGACTTTATGGGACGCCGAAGTAATACAGATAAGATAACTAAACGGAAAAATGTAGATATACAGGGTGTAAATTTTATAACTGACAATATTTAAGGAGGTGATTATATAGCTGATACTGAATCCGAATCAATAAAAAAAAGTGTACCTTAATTTTACCCAAAATTTTCCTAAACTTTCACAAATCATGGACACCCTACGCGCGGCGATGCATCTGTAAATGAAATGCTTGCAAAAGCGACGAGTAGCTTGCCGCGAGTCGACCGATAACGCCCCCGCCGCCCCCTAAACACCGCCCCTCTCACTTGCACCCGGGCTAGTTACTTAGAAAAAAGTTGTTTGTTTGCAAATTAGTCGTGCGCCCGCGCCGGTAATGTTCACACGTCATTTTTTTGTGCATTAGCGTGAACCACGTCGCGCAATCGCAATGCCCGAATTTTCCAATCGGGATTACACCGACATGGTGAGACTTTATGTTGAGTGTGGTGATAATGTGTTTCTTGCACGAAGGACGTATCGCGTGAGGTTTCCTGACAGGCGAACACCTGTCTCGTGACTTGTACTACCAACAAGATGGTGCACCTCCTCACTTCGCCGTTCAAGTGCGGCAGTACCTCGACCAAAAGTTTGGTGAAAAGTGGATAGGACGGGCTGGACCAATACCCTGGCCACCAAGATCACCTGATCTTACGTCATTAGACTTTTTCTTGTGGGGTGAAGTAAAACGTTTAGTGTACACAAACCGGGAGAACGAAATAAACAATGTTCACGAGTTACGCGAGTCAATAATCGCGGCTTTCGAAACAGTTCGACAAAACGAATACGTTTTATTACGATTGAAAGACAATTTAAGACGACGCGTGTTGTTGTGCCAAGCCCAACGTGGTGGACACTTTGAACAATTACTTAAGGTAACTTAGATTTAATTTAATTAGGTAGAATAGGCTGATTTTGTTTGACAATCGTTGTACATTTGTTGATTTCAATTTTTTAAATACGCCAAAAATACTTTTTTTAGGAAAATCAATGCAGTACACTTTATTTAATTCTTATTAATAACGTAATAGTCGGTATTTTTGTCGGTCCTAAGTTGAATTCAATTCGGTGTTTAGTTATGGATGTGTCGCCCTATCGAGCCACTCGCCCAGCGCGTGACGTCACCGCTGTGCAGCGGCGGCGCGCGGCGTAGGTATGCGCACGCGTTAAAGATTTTTTGAGACTGAATTAAAGGCGTATAAGTGAAGGTTAATTAAACGAAATACGATTTTTGATGTTTTATTACTTTTTTATATAGCCAGCCAATCATATCCTTAAAATGTTGTCAGTTAAAAAATTTACACCCTGTATGTATATATTGAATCAGTATTATTAGGTTGAGACTGAAGAGCCTTCACAGTCAAACTATATAAAATAGTTTTGTGAAGCTATGTACAATAACTATTTGTATCCTTATTGCGTAATAAATAAATATAAAAAAAGCATTTTCGTTATTCTTGCGTATTTCTAATACAGTTGTTTTAATTAACTAAATAACGTAATAATACTCATTGTTAGAAGGTAGAAGACTGAGGTCCGAGGTGGCGCGATGTGACGCGAAACAATAACCAATCAGATATCAATTAAGTTACTAATAGCAGAAATTTAAAAACCGCGTCATGGCGAATCCGTTACACGAGA
The DNA here is from genome assembly GCA_025490895.1 of Thaumatotibia leucotreta. Classification (NCBI taxonomy): domain Eukaryota; kingdom Metazoa; phylum Arthropoda; class Insecta; order Lepidoptera; family Tortricidae; genus Thaumatotibia; species Thaumatotibia leucotreta. The sequence goes on along the minus strand of JALPQI010001351.1, from coordinate 115,745 downwards.
TCGTGTAAGGCCAGGTATTACTGTATACACGGTGGAATTTAATCGGTGAGCAGGAACCCATTTTTCTAATTCAGTAATCGATGGCGGTCACGTTTATGTAGTACTTAAGTGGAACCAAGTTTTTTTTTTAGCATAACAATTTTTTATGTTGAAATTAAACTTTAATTAAAATTTATTGGCACCCTACTAATGGTTTAGTCTGAAAAGTTTAATACCTCTTTTCAAACTATCAGCCATGCATCGCTCTTATTTTACATAGGAATAGAGTCTATCGCAAAAATTAAAGCATGTGAGTGGTTATTGCTCATTTATGTTTTAAGTTTCTATGGCTGATAGTTTGAAAAGAGGTATTAAACCTTTCAGACTAAACCATTAGTAGGGTGACAATAAATTTTAATTTCAACATAAAAAAAAATTATGCTAAAAAAAACTTGGTTCCACTTAAGTACTACATAAACGTGACCGCCATCGATTACTGAATTAGAAAAATGGGTTCCTGTTCACCGATTAAATTCCACCGTGTATTATTTTTCTCCAACTTGATACGGAATGTTCATGTTACATACTTTAAATTAAACCCGGAAATACTATCTATCCGGTGTCATGTGCAAAGATGATATGTAAAGAGATTTCATGTATTTATTTCACACCTAGGACTGCAAACAGACTGTCTTTTTGTTTTGAAACGTCAAATTGTGACACTAGGTCTTCACATTCAGCCACACAAAAAAAAACCTTAGCACTAATGTCTATACTAGCAGGTAAAAGAATACCTCAAACAGATTTAAAAAAAGTTATGCGCGAATGTTTTTTTTTATGTTTTACGATACTGTGCTATTGGTATATTTACAAATGAAATAGTATGGTTCGGCGAAATCAGTTCGTTTTATTTCATGGCAAGTTTGAGAAAAGCACGAAACGAAAGGTTACAGGCCAAGTAGATATATCTGGTAGGATCTATCAGATAGGAATACGCGGCCTGTATTCTCGCCGAGATTTGTCTATACAGGCCAAGTAGATATATCTGGTAGGATCTATCAGATAGGAATACGCGGCCTGTATTCTCGCCGAGATTTGTCTATACAAATCTCGGCGAGAATACAGGCCGCGTATTCCTATCTGATAGATCCTACCAGATATATCTACTTGGCCTGTAACCTTTCGTTTCCCGTCCTCTATAGTAATGTACTATTTCTTCGTATTTGTGTTTATCTACCTGCAACAGTCCCACGAGGAAGTCCTCGTAGCTGGTGGCGTCGAACTTGTTCCTGACGACGGTGACGGTCTGCTGGCAGCTGGAACAGCTGCTTCTCTTCGCCAGCTGGGCTTGCTGAAAACATAGTCAGTTATTAGCGATAAGACGCCGCGGTGACGGCAGTAAGCACTTTCGCAGAACGTGACGGCATCGATGATGAACGATAAACATTCAACCATCATAAGCCTACAGAAATCACCAAAATAAAACTGTATTATTTCTAATGAAACACGAAAATATCGTTTTCGTTTGCGCGACATTTATACTAAACAAAGTTTATAAAATAGTATTGGTGTGATGATCTACATTATCTGCATTCTTATAGTTGAATCTCATATAATACATATTGTCATAAATCATAATTGCCATTTATGACTTCATTTTGTTTATAAATTATCCGTTTGACTGAGCTAAAAATAAAACTTATAACCGCAATACTTTTATCTGTTTCCACTTCCTCTACGGCTGTCATTGTTATTTCAATACTGCTTTATCCATATTTAATATTTATGTTTACTTAATGCATCGTATTAACCATTAAATCATTTCAAATACATCATCAAAGGGTCAGCAAAGAATGTTGCTTTTAGTAATTGAGCGTCATTTCCATATTAATTTAATTTAATTTTTATTTTATAATAATTTACATTCAAGGATTGTAAAATCAATTGGTATCATAAAAGTACCTAATGAATGACTTATAATTATTTATTGAGTGTAAGTGCCCATGTAAAAAATTTACAATCTATAAATAAGTGCAAATAAATGATCTCGCCTGGAAACCCAGTTTGTCAGTTAGTAGGAAACAGAGTATATCCATTCCTCTTTTTGGGCTGGCAATATTCGCAAAAGAAAAAGTATTTCCAGCCAGTAGTCTCTGACTATGCACGAAAAGACGAATCCTAGCCAAACTATATCTCGACGGTAACAACGTACAAGGATCTAAGTTCTGAACAGACCTCCAGCACTTTGCACCTTATACGTGGTTGTAGAGATGTGCAAATTGCGGAAACTTTCCAAAAAAAATCGCAAATTTCTTGAAAAATTCACGAAATTTTCACGAAATATAAAGGGAATTTAAATTTATGAAATGGAAAGTTTCCATCCATACAAATGTCCATACAAAATATGGAAAGTTTCCGAAGTTTTCCTACGTGAAAATTTCAGAAATCTGGAAAGTTTCCGTCGGCACATCTGTACGTGGTTGTCATCGATCTATCGTATTCTGTACTTACATAGTCCTCCAGCATCAGGTCGATCTTGGCGTTGTTGCAGAGGCCTGCCACGGAGCACACGGCCTGCGGGTTCATCTGCGAGGCCAGCGTCTCCACCAGCTCGGGCACGAAGTCGTCCGCCAGCTTCACGCATTCCTTGCGCACGATCTTGATCGGGATCAGGTCGCATGACCCTTCGAATACTTGCTTCAGCTCCTCCTACAAAAATAGTAGATTGTGTCACACGGGATCAAAATGGTATATTTCCGGCGAGGGCGTATATTGAATCCTGAGCGTAATGAAGGATTCAAGCGTTAACGCCCAAGACGAAATAATTCTGATACCGTGTGACACATACTGCTTTCACACCACCTATGAGAAAAATAAAAGATATATCACATATTTAATATTTATGCAAATAATCGATTCTGAAGAAATTTTTATCAATTTTGTTCATTTTCATATTTCATTGTAATTTTTTAAGCTGGCAATAGAAAGTCCTTGAACAGAAAACTGCCACTTTGATCCCTCCTAGCAGGGAAGAAAAGACCCGTATTCGAATAGTTGGTGTGAAAAATATATTGTTTTTGTAGTGAATTTTAATTTAACGTATACAGCAGGACGCCTTTACTCCGAACCCTCTTTAGTCTGTACCGTACCCATCTGTGATTCAAACGGCCTACCTAGTCCACTTCTCTATATGCCAAGTGGAAAAGGCATTTTTTGACATTAAATACCAGTCAACAAAATAAAACGTAGGATTTTTTTTAAGTTTAGTAAATATTGTGTTGAATACGCATTTTAAAAACAGCATTTTTAATCAATATGCCCTTAAAATTGTCTACAATCCGCACGCTCCACTAATTAGTCCGAAAAGGGATAAGATTTCTAGGGTTCGGATTAAAGAGGTTCTCCTGTACCGTTAAAATTAGCATTTTGTTTTGTAAAAATAATTATTGAGTTTCATGGGATACAACAGTCAATAATAACAGTAAAATAAGTAAATATTAGATGAAGGGAAACGGGATTATTCAATACAATTATCAGCCGTTACAAAGAGTACGTACACTTGTTTTATCTAAAGTCCTATTCTTCTGGCCTTGTCAGGTCATGATCTCTGATCTAAATCTCTGTGTGTTCTTAAATAGAACACGATTTAATTAGATTTAGCGAGACAATTACTTTATTATTAAATTTTACTTACGTCTATTTTATCTACGACTCGCAGAGGTGACGAAAGTTTATCGCTTGGAGTACAGTGTACTTACCTATATTACCAGGCAGAGTAAACTGCGACATTGGAATGGAAACTCATCCATATCCTATTATGTATTCAATATTATTTATTACAACAAATTATTATTTAAACCGACATAATTAAGCGAAAACTATCAAAAACCGACGACAACAGGGTATTTTTATTGTAAAATGGGTACCAGTCCAAAAGTGGGTTAGATAAAAAGGCGCGTATTCGAGGGATAATTAGGCGCTATCAGTCACCGACCCAGGACTAAGGCGGGTTCATCTCGCTGTTTGTCTAGCGATAACAATACGCTCGGAGAACAACGACGTGTTGTTGACTTCGCGGAAGGTCAGTAATCACCAGATGTCCCGTGACCAATCGTATCGCAGTATTATTTCTTATACTTCATTGTTATTATTCATATAAAGTCTATCAACATAAATTTAAAGTATTATAAAGTATGTCGATGTTCGATAATTAAAATCAGAATGCATAAACTTATTTTGTAAAATACGTGCACCAATCGAATCCCCGTTCGTAAGGATTTGCGGATTGCATAAACGCTCAAACTGAACTATCTGCCATTTAAATAAGTCCCATTTCCTTTTTGAATTTAGCATAATTATCCATAATTTTTCATTCGGCTGTTGTAACTGTCGCAAGAATAGTCGTATTAGTCATCTTATACGTGTTCAGACAAAGGGCCCGTATCTCAAAATTGTTTATTGTCAACAATATTTTATTATGGCACTTTATCGTAACAATAAAAGGCAATTTAATGCAATAAGCATTCGTACAATGTATCATACCTACCTACATATCTTGAATTGTGAATGCGGGCCGAAATAACAAAGATAAGGTAGACGTGACCAATCCATTGTAATGGTAATTAAGTTTAAATTTGGCGTAATCTGTGTTTTTAGCGGCTCAAGATGTGTAACTAAAGAAATCGATGATTTCCCTTAATTGTCACCTTCGTAGCATTGGCAATAATAACTGATTGACGATATCCTGAGTTCTTGAGTTCCAATTAATTTTAGGAGTTGGTGGGTAGTTCCGTCATAATTATTCCGTCGCATTTTTACCATTCCCAAATACGGCAAATACTGACGAAGCGAGTATAAATGACAGAGTAATTTTCTGCTATCTTTTAGCAGTCGCGTGCTTATTCTGTCCTATTTGCTCATATATAAACCGGTCACGGTCACATATCGGCCCATGCTAAGTGCAGGATTCCGTGGTTATTCAAAAACGGGCGGGCCGATTATTCATGATTATTGCATTGCATATTTTTGGACCCACGAATTTTCATGTAAATTTATTTATTTTTTTTATTAGTTTTAATTACAGTAAAACCCCAGCTTACAACAGAAGTGCAGGCAGACCACCAGCCGGATGGTCCGACTACATAAGCACAACAGGGCCAGTTTGGAAGAGGGAAACAGACAACCGTTCTGAAAGGAGAAAATTTGGATAAGAGTACGCCCAACGGTTGGCGAACACACGCTAATCAAGAAGAGTTTATTCACCTGTGTCTCGTTGCTCTCCAGCTGGTCTCTAGCCTGGGTGACCATGTCGGTGCAGATCTTGCAGATGTCGTCGGTGTCCTCGGGGTAGGACAGCTGGCTCCACACTCGCTCGATGCAGTGGTGCGTAGCCTTGCATTCGCGACCAGTGCTGTCGACAGAATATTAGTTAAGGACGGTTGCTCAATTGGTCGGCAGTCGTAATTATAATTACCTTCGCCAATATTTCATGGTAGCATGCTGTCAGTTTAGTTCAGCTTAAAGTAGGTACAGTGGCGTTCAGAATTGCATGGACGATTTATGAATGAATTCATTCATAAACTGTCCATGCAATTTTGAACCTGACTGTACCTACAGGTAAATTCACTAAAGCTGGCACGAATTGAATGAAATGAATGACATCTATCATTGTGTGGTGCGGTCGTCCTATACCAACCTGTATCTACTGTCATTAAGACATCCACACATAGATACTTTCTGTCACTTACTCGATCCATTCGTGCCAGCTTTCGTGAATTTGCCTGTATAAGTACAGGCCCATATGAAATAGTATGAAAAACTCATTTGTTTCTAGGATTTTTTATATATCCTCCTCGGGCCTAGCCATACAAGAGAAGTGTCCATGTTTAGTTATCTAGGGAATGACGGCTACGTTACAATAAGCGGTCCAGTTGTATGTATCGCTAAGGTGGAAGTACTAGTGTGCAACATGTCAACTGAGAATATTTATTTGAATCACGATATTTTGCTCATATATAAATCTACATAAAGTATTGTCATGTGTTTTGAGAGAGGAGTTTGTTCGTTTTGGAGTCATATTGATGATTGTTATAGCAACTCGTAAATGACGTACTAGAAGAACAAACACGAAACATTACGTACGTAAATTGTAAATCAATTGCCAATAAGTCCAATAAGACAATATCGCTTACACAATAGTCGCTTGCATAAATATAACGTCTTAAAACCGGTAATAGATATCTAATAATTTTGCTATGTTCTCTTTATACAGAACTATCGAAATCGAATTGGAACTGCTGAAAGACTCGATAATGTTATTGAGCTTCCAAAAAACTGAAATTGACCAGTTTATGAATTGGATAAAGGAATCTGAATTTCGTTAAATCATATTATAATTGTGCTCCCACATTGGGTGTTATTTCGGCCATAAAACAAAGTGTAACAAGGACAATGTTATAGGTAGATAGAATACTAGAATATCGAAAAGAGAAAGATGATGTTATATGTGTAACATTTTGTAACGCCAATGTTCCCATTTAATATAATATGGCCATTAAATATCGTAGTGAATGCAGTATGTAGTTTTGTGTGTCATCCTGTCAGGTATTAGTAAGTATCGGTTTCCTGTTAGGTAGACTAGTAAGTACAGTATACGTAACACCCATAGTTCTTCGAATGTTACTTTCAGACTTTTTTATAGAATGTAGGTATACCACATACCACCTGCCACACAACGCTATAAGCGACGAGTTAGAAAATTGCAGCATATTAACTAAAATATCTTACGCTAAGCCGACAAATGTTGAATGAAACAGGATTCGATGAGCAAATCGAAGTAAAAAAATAATACCTGAAGTTGCTGCACCAATACGAAGGTCCCCAAGTGCATTGTGAACTACCCAACAGGTGCCCTGCGATACAAAAGGAATTTTATAATAACAGTCATGCAAAATGTTATATGCATATGGAGCAGCGTAAAATAGACTCTAGCATGTAGAGAATAGGGTAGGTACAGCACGCAAAGTCAGTATAATAAGCGTATCGTTATCGCGTTTTGTTGTTTCGCCGAGAGAAGTCGGGATTTGGGTGCTAACAATACGAGTAACTTACGTAACCTGTTGTGAATTAAACATAGTTTCAAAGGCAGATTTCATATGTACAGTGGCGTTCAGAATTGCATGGACGATTTATGACTGAATTCATTCATAAACTGTCCATGAATTTTGAACACAACTGTACAACTCACTTATAATTTTGTTCTTGAAAAATCGTTTTCCTCATTTTATTGAATGTGGCACAGCAACCAGTGTCTACTGCTTGAAATTGCGTTGTTATTAATGCACGTAATCCATAACAATCGTGTTTCAGTTACTTAACTGGGTACCAATCTTATTTCATGCTTAATACACGGTGTGACGGTACATTTTCACGCTACCAATGCAATTCTAAATATTATTAAGCGGATGAGGCGAATGGCTACACAAAGACTTTACCAATTGATAAAACAATAACTCGCTTTCACACGTACCTTTGTTTGGTTTTGCCTCCGTTTTTTTCTGTGAAAACGATAAATTACATTATTATATTACTTATTTTCGATAGGAATAACTATGAAAATATAACGTTGTATGATAAATAATAAAATGATTAATTAGTTAGGTATACTCCTATGAGTCATAGAAGTCATAGAACAACTAACATATCGTTGAAATGATGTACCTAGTACCTAATGATTAGGCTTAGGACTTTTCATAGCATATCGTGGTTCTAAAATCCTTGGAGCCGCTATGTGTAAAATTTGCGAAGTCAAAGTATATTGTAATATTAAATATAATGATTTATACCTACTGTCACATCGTTACTAAATTAATTTTATTCGAACGTAATTAATTTTAAAAAACGAACTTGATTTCATAAAAAGTGCATACGAAATTAGTTACCTATATCAGAAACCATAAAAAAATTAGACTATTAGTGTTCAAAACAAACTAGAAAAAGTCTTAAATCGGAAATAGTGATGAAAATGGCGAAAGTATCATGTTGTTATTCTCGAAAGGTTCGAATCTTTCGTATAAATTACATGTAACTTCCGAACAAGAAACAAAACTGACGTTACCTTTGAAGTAAATAGACTTCACTTCACGTTGACATCACATAGAGCATAGATTAATGATTCCAATTTATAAGTATTTTATCATATTAATAATTTAAACTGTTTCAAACTGTTTCTTGTCAACTGATATTGAGATTTAGTCTGAGCAAAATGAAAAGTCACGTGTTTGTACGAGAGCCAATACATTCGGAGTATCATAACTCAATAAAATAATGCGAAAAAAAAAGTATTTTACTCGTAAAACACTGAAAGATGCGAAAGGTTAAATCATAGCTCTGTAACGAAAGATGATACTGTATTTTTGTTCTTTCGTGTTATTTTCATACCTAATCAGAACCCTGATTTCTATGACATAACGTAGGTACCATAATAAAGAAATACCACGATACCTCAAGAACACGACATTAACGACGTTTATTTTTGACACACAAAAGAACTTAAAGATAAGACTAAGAAATAAAACTATGAAAACGGATAAACTCGCGTATATTAACGGATAGTCATCCGCAGACCACGAACCCTGTAAAGTGTTCGAAACGTCGGAATGAAGTTAAAATTAGTTAATATACGCGAGTTTATCCGTTTTCATAGTTTTATTTCATGAGTAATCCTCGCGGTAACCGAAGAAGATAAGACTAAGATTAAGGACCGGACTATTTTTTGGTGAGTTGAAAGGATGTCACAAAAAAAATCATAAATTTATTCTCACTAACTTTTACCTGCAGATGTGTAATGTACGTGATAAAAAAAAATCAAGCTTTCAATATAAATTTACTTAATGCCACTCAAGGAATAGCTTAGGAGTAAACGTAAAGTCAAACATGCACTATTTTTTTTCCAAGACACCCAATCGAAAAACCTTCTTGGCTTATGATCGGACTAGTATCTCATTTCAACTCTAAAGTAAGGAGTAAAAGGTGCATAGCTTCCTGTTAAAGATGAAATCTCCAAAAATTCTCGAAAAACTAACTTTTTTTTTAAACGTTCGTAGCTCAGGACTGATGCGGCTGAGCGAGAGCGAGAGGGGCGGGGTGAAATGGTGTCATGCATAATATAGCAAGTGAGGAAAAAATACTACTATTTCAGTAGTTATTTCGGTCATCCGATCTTAGCCGGGTGTACCTTAAGTCGTATAAGTCGACCAACGTCAGTTTTGTTTTTTGTTTGGAAGTTACATGTAATTTATACGAAAGATTCGAAACTTTCGAGAAAAACAACATGATACTTTCGCCATTTATCATCTAAGACCGATCTAAGACTTTTTCTAGTTTGTCTTGAACCTAATTGTCTAGTTTTTTTATGGTTTCTGATATAACTAATTTCGTATGCACTTTTTATGAAATCAAGTTCGATTTTTAAAAATAATTACGTTCGATCAAAATTAATTCATAACGATGTGACAGTAGATATAAATCATTATATTTAATATTACAGTATACTTTGACTTCGAAAATTTTACACATAGCGGCTCCATGGATTTTAGAACCACGATATGCTATGAAAAGTCCTAAGCCTACTAATGATAATGACTAATAAGAGTGGCTTCACCCAGGTAGGGTGAATGAATACTTACTTGGAGGATTTTGTCCAGCTTCTCATTGTTGCACATGCCGACGACGCGGCAGATGGTCTCCGGCGAGGTCTTGGAGCCGAGCACATGGCTGAGGTACGTGTCGAAGCCGGCAGTGTTTTGTTTGCAGAGCCGGGCCGCGGCCGGGGCAAGGCTACGGCAGGCCGCCTTCACGCGGAGGCCTAAGTATTCCTACAGGAACGATACGATCATCAAAGCAACCGCTTCATGTCACGAGAACGTAAATTAAGCCACCATTACGCAGAAAATGAATGGATGCCCGGGTGTCTAAATTATCTCGGGATATGCAGACAAATCGTTTCAACTCCGTTGGCTCGTCATCTGCATTCCCTTTTCAATCCTTTTTCAGTCCACTGTTGGACGTTGGCCTCTCCTATTAACTACGCGTATGGACTATGGACACATTAGGAGGTAACGCCCATAATCACAACGCTGGGCAAGCGATTAGGTGATAGCCGTAGTGTGTCCACTATTATGACATTGATGACGCATCAGTCCAAATATGTCAATCAATCTTCAATAACAGTATAGTCAGTGAACAGACACTTAAATCCCTTAGACGACTCTTACGACACCCAGGGGTAGAATTGGAGTGGTAACAAATGTATTCTTATTGCCGTCACCACACGGCCAAAGTCTAACTTGGCTCGTCATATATCATAACACTGAATAACCGACAATGTATATGTTTGTCGCCTAACAAAGGAAATGGTGATTATTCACCTTAATTATTTATGAAGCAGTTCAGGGCAGGTCTTAAAAATCAGGCGAATGATTCATTGGGAGTTAGATACAACGAAATTAACAGTCTACATCAGTTTTCTAATCTCGTCCATATCTCAGCAAATCGATGTTATCGGTTTATCGATGATCGAATGCATCAAAACAAAACCAATTTGAACATTACGTATGTTGTTATAACCTACCTCATTAATAAGTTCATTAATATCTTTGAGCTCCTTGAAGAGCGTAACAAACTTGGTAGCAACTTCGTTCTTCCCGACGGGTCGGTCCTCGTGAGCCCACACGCTAGAGATGCAGTGTCCCACGGCGCCGCAGTCTGCCGCTTGTCTGCGGCAATCAACATACAGTTAACACTAGAGAATTGACATTTCCTACTATGCAGAGACCAGTAGGATTAGGTAGCATATGATTAAAGCGACAGTATCTCGCGGCGTGATTTCCGATTCCCCCTCAATTACTCAAAGGTTTACTGGAAGAGATCCCTTAAAAGAATAAGGTCCACTTTGTTTTATATTACCTTGTTATGTGCAATAAACTTTTTTACTACTTACTACTACTGTTATCCGTTCCTTTTTTATTAACATAGTTAAAAGAGATGGAACAGACAGGTAGTCTATCTCCAGGCGACTGATATCAGTCCGACCTCGTTGGGATTGCACGTATGATATTTATCGAAACAATGCTTCAAAATTAGAGAATAACAGTCAGGGAGTCAGGGTGACATTTACTATAATGTGGGTACCTATACTACCTATGGAACACGAAATTTGGAATGAAGACACTCAGTAGTCTTTCGGAGAGAGTCCATGAACTCCATTCCATGTTCCTACATTTGTATAATCAATGCGAATGTACGAGCTCTGCCAAGTCATGAGCGCATGAGATCTGTCCATTCCTTAGCGTTATTACTACTACATAAAGTCTACTACTGAACAGAAAAGGCATTGGATATCTCTTGTAGCCAAGGGGACTCGCAGGAAGTGGACTATGTAATACACATTTATTCTGACTCATGCTGAATCACAACTTATAAATTGATTATACTCAATAACAACTCACAGCAAATGTTTTCTTTACTTATTTTTTACCTAATGTATGTAAGTACGCAATAAATGATATGAATATGGTATGATACTTACTTTAGCATGACATTAGAAGCTATTCATTAGCAGCGCTGGCTTACGGCCCGGCCACGACATTGGTCTAAGGCGACCAGCGGCGAGCGAATCCATGAGTTGGAGCAGGATGCCGATATGGGTACGAGGGAGCACCATACGTTTTCCGCTAAGCCGGTCGCCTTAGACCGATGTCGTGGCCGCGGCGTTAGCCAGCTACATGCTGAGTTGTGAATAGGGCTGCCAACTGTCCCGCTAAAATAGTAATATGAATACGTAAATGAAAGCAATTCAAGATTGCATCGTGTTAATTTGAATGTACCACGACGTCCGTGACTATAGCCCGCGAACACCGTGCACTGACCGTGTATAACTACCAAAATACGAATGATTGCATCTAAATTGAACCGATCTGAAACTACCACAGAACTAAGATGACAAAGAATGATCGACAACGATTAAAAGCGTAACCAAAAACGAAACGCAAGTGTGTGCGTAAATTTGTCTATGTGTGGTCAGGAATAGGGTTGCCTATTACAACAGAGCAATTATCTATCGATGTTTGACTGTTTTTTATCTTCGTTTTTTGCTATAAGTTTTATAGTACAATGTGAATTGAGGGTGTCGAATTACAAACTGAAAACGTGTGTGAACTTATTATCTGGTGTATCCCTTAAATTTAACAGAAATAATAAAAATCGTATATTATCAAAAAAATCTCACAAAACATAGTAAGGTCCTTCAAGTTTGATAAATACACATTCGTATTTAAAATCTGGGACTATGACGGTATTGTAATGTAATATACTGACTAGGTATGTTTATCGAACGAATATCGATATTGGTAGTTCAACATTTAGTCAAGCTCTAGCGTAGCGAGACAATTTATATTTTTACACAAAATATCCTTTAATATTAACTATTGTGATAAATTATTAGCGCACAGTGATAGGACAACTAACAATTAATGCTAGAAAGTGATAACTTACACGATTTATGCTACTAAATCGACAAAATATCGTTTGAAAACAATCAACCGGCAAATCATATTTACCAGTGAAACGAGTGTTTGACGTCATTTCTTCGGTGGGTAACAGGGCAATCCTTTACACTACACGATACCATATCGGTTTAATTATTTGTATAAATTTACTTCTTACAAGAATTAAATGTAAAATCACTTTTAAATACCAGTCTCCGTCGAGAAGGCTGATACGGCTGATATGTCACTTCAAAAGTGGGTACGCTTTTGGGATTGTTTTCTATCTCTTTTGCACTCGTGTAATAGTCATATGACTGGTGGCTTCCCTTTCCCACGCTTCCTTTCTCTATTAAGCGCTAGCGCGGATTCTAACTTTATGGAAACTACATTGCTTTTTTAATGTCAATATCATTCCTCCCGTCCCGCATTGTATAGCGACGTCCCGCAATTTATTCGCGAATGTCCCGCATATCTGTGATCTCTGGTTGGCAACTAGGGCTGCCAACTGTCCCGCTATATGCGGGACGTCCCGTTTCTGGGGCCCTAAAGTATGGGTCCCGCAAAGGGTTCACGCGGGACGCCGATTGTCCCGCTTTTCAGGGATTACTAAACGGAAATACTAAAATAGTAATATGAATACGTAAATGAAAGCAATTCAAGATTGCATCGTGTTAATTTGAATGTACCACGACGTCCGTGACTATAGCCCGCGAACACCGTGCACTGACCGTGTATAACTACCAAAATACGAATGATTGCATCTAAATTGAACCGATCTGAAACTACCACAGAACTAAGATGACAAAGAATGATCGACAACGATTAAAAGCGTAACCAAAAACGAAACGCAAGTGTGTGCGTAAATTTGTCTATGTGTGGTCAGGAATAGGGTTGCCTATTACAACAGAGCAATTATCTATCGATGTTTGACTGTTTTTTATCTTCGTTTTTTGCTATAAGTTTTATAGTACAATGTGAATTGAGGGTGTCGAATTACAAACTGAAAACGTGTGTGAACTTATTATCTGGTGTATCCCTTAAATTTAACAGAAATAATAAAAATCGTATATTATCAAAAAAATCTCACAAAACATAGTAAGGTCCTTCAAGTTTGATAAATACACATTCGTATTTAAAATCTGGGACTATGACGGTATTGTAATGTAATATACTGACTAGGTATGTTTATCGAACGAATATCGATATTGGTAGTTCAACATTTAGTCAAGCTCTAGCGTAGCGAGACAATTTATATTTTTACACAAAATATCCTTTAATATTAACTATTGTGATAAATTATTAGCGCACAGTGATAGGACAACTAACAATTAATGCTAGAAAGTGATAACTTACACGATTTATGCTACTAAATCGACAAAATATCGTTTGAAAACAATCAACCGGCAAATCATATTTACCAGTGAAACGAGTGTTTGACGTCATTTCTTCGGTGGGTAACAGGGCAATCCTTTACACTACACGATACCATATCGGTTTAATTATTTGTATAAATTTACTTCTTACTAGAATTAAATGTAAAATCACTTTTAAATACCAGTCTCCGTCGAGAAGGCTGATACGGCTGATATGTCACTTCAAAAGTGGGTACGCTTTTGGGATTGTTTTCTATCTCTTTTGCACTCGTGTAATAGTCATATGACTGGTGGCTTCCCTTTCCCACGCTTCCTTTCTCTATTAAGCGCTAGCGCGGATTCTAACTTTATGGAAACTACATTGCTTTTTTAATGTCAATATCATTCCTCCCGTCCCGCATTGTATAGCGACGTCCCGCAATTTATTCGCGAATGTCCCGCATATCTGTGATCTCTGGTTGGCAACCCTATTGGCAACCCTAGTTGTGAACCTTTTGTGGCAAGCTGTTTTTGTGTACTTGCTTATTTTGTATAATGTGTGTGTGTATGTCCATTGTGCTTGTCATTAATAAATTTATTTCATTTCATTCATTTCATTTTATTAAAATAAATATTACATACTAAGTAAGATATCAATCCTGCAGCCGTTAGTTCTATTATTCTCTCTAGTACTAACGTTAGTCTTTATTATATACGTAGTGTCTGTATGATCACTTAAACTAAATTTCCATTCTAAATGATGAAAAAAGTGTTAAACACAAAAACTAGTTTGAAAGAGATATTGGATTTGCAGTTCTGTTACTTACTTCAAGCTTTGACACCATACTTCTGGTCCTTTAGAGCATTCTTTAGGTACCTGCCGAGCTGACGACAAATCTGTGGACAATACAACTTATTTAGAACATATTTAATAAGCAATACATATTATAGTCCGTGTGGTGACGGCAGTAAGAATACATTTGTCACCACCCCAACTCATGTGTCGTAAGAGTCCACTAAGGAATTGAAAGATTGATGATCGGCAGCAGCGTCATCAAAGTGGAGACATTACTACAATCGCCAATCCACTTGCCCAGCGTGGCGATTATGGGCATTTACCTCTTAATGCGTCTATACGCATATTTAATAGGAGAGGCCTGCGTCCAGCAGTGGACTGAGATAGGCTGATGATGATGATACATATTATTAAGTTGATAGGTGCTGCTTGCTTCTCTGAGAAAGTCTCTACAATTAATACCAAAACACATACAAAATCCTGCAGTTTTGGAGCATGCTTGCTCATCTGCATCATCATCAGCCTCCACAGCCTAGTTCGTAATGACCTTGCCAACAAAGCTAAAGGTTCCGGGGTTGAATCCCGACAAGGGCATTACCACATCAAAAACCTTCATTGAGCTTACCGTGGGACTAGGTGGATTTGTGTAAGATATACGAGACAATACAGTACTCTTTATTGCACACCTCATTCAAATAAAAATAACAAACAAATTTCAATCTTAAAGGTAGAGGTAATACAACAGGCGCATATTTATTTATTTATTTATCATTGAGCCAAAAGACGTAAGACGTATGTAGTGTTCATTTTATTAATTTTATTTTTTCGCAATTGTAGAGAATATTTAATTTAAAGATTATGTTGTAAATATCAATTTTAATTTAATTCTTAATTGGAAATCGTAATTAAAGAGTGAGTACAGTTATGAAAGAATATTTATAAGGCAGTATCAGTTAATGTCTTAAAAAAGGAGGCGATTTAGGGGGTATGCATAATTCATTTCTAAAAATCGTAAAATATACTTACAACCATAGATCAGTATAGATAGCTGAGGCATAGAACATGTCGCAGCCTTATGGCCGATTGGCCTTTATGGTGTGACAGATGCGCGCCCTATGAGCCAGTCGCAACTTACCTGCGACTGCAGGATGAGCTCGGACATATCCGCAAAATGCCGAAATGTGCCGTTATTTCTTGTAAAAATAGGAGTGTAAATAAACATTTCAAGGACTATTGAGTCACGTACCACATGTAATTTTAGTTATTAGTTGACAAAACCACGTATTTTTACAAATAATATATACAACAAACCGCTGACATAAATGTCATAATGATTTTACTTGGGCGTACCAATTGGTTGAACTATTCAGTGACAAATTGTATGTGCGTTTTACATTGACGGCTTAGAATAGCAAGCAAGTTACAATTTGGTAAGCGACCGTGCAATGTATCGAATTGCTAGCGATATTCAAAACCGTACTGTCATTTCTTGGTACGGCCGCTGCGAGTAGGCCGCGAACTAGAGGTACGACTGACCGTGCCGATAACAAATAGGGTCGATAAATTGTTGATGTATTTGATTATATTCAAATTTTCTTTCATATTTTGACCTTTGTATCAATATCTTATCTTCATAAAGGTAAAACAATGTAAATAGATTATATCGCGTATATTCATTATTCTGAGCCTCTTACATTAACCGTTGTCAAAGGTTGAAATTATTTTATTTAAATATGTGACCATCGCGGAAACGGAAGATAACATTTTGTTTATTAAGGGTACAATCGTCTAAATAATTATTTGTTTATTTGATTCCCAGCCACAATTAAGATGTCGTTAATAAATTGCTTTGTTCATATTCAAATATATATTTATAAAGATTAGACACATCGTTCAATGCGATATTTTAATCTGTATTTATTTCTTAATGAATGATAGATCGATTGTAATGTTTTTCTGAATATTCCGGCCTTATCAAATATCTATGGATAATAATTTATCGACGTAGCCTCCTCTCTAGTGCCGCGTCATATGGTTGCTTCACTCCGCGCTTTAGCCAATCACAGCGTAGCAAAGGCCCGACTTCGGAGACACCGAGACTCATTACGATTTCGCTTCGTTACAAATCTCTCTCTTTCATATATCAATGCTTACAACCTACACCCTACTACTTATGATAGGTTTAAAAACTAAGGCAACTAGTTGTGTGACAATGGAGCCAGCACATGTGTAACACAATACTTTTCATCACACTTGCTGTCTAAGCGCGCCATTGCTTGCGCGCGCAGCGGGAGTAATAGAAAAGTGAAATTCCCTAGGGAGTAATAGAAATGTCAGTACGTCATTTAATTAAATTATGGCTTAAAACTTATTTTTTGGTTGGCAAGTGTGATGAAAAACATAGTATGCATCACGGTCGGTAAGCGGAATACTAACTCGAGTCATAAAAGCCCTCCGCCTAACGGCGTCGGGCTTCTAACACTCTCGTTAGTAATTCCGTACTTACCTCCCTTGATGCACAATGTACTATTTCATTAGTAGTGATTCACTCATTACCGCTACTGTGTTTGTGTACTTACATAAAAATGACCAGTATAAGGTTCAAATTTCATATGATGACTTTGTTATCATGATTATAGGACAGTAGAGGTCAATATAAATATGAGATAATTTACTACTGTCACTTAGAAACTGCCTATATTAAATCCATTATACCAATATTGAATGTGATCACTGATCATAATTAATAAATTGGCTCTTGTTGGAAGAATTGGAGATCTAGGTATTCAAGCTCTTTACACGGATAAAAGTGATAACAATCATGTTATTTGGTTCAAATGGGTTGTCACCTTTACTGTGGCAATTTGATGCATAATTAAGCATTCTTTACACCAGGTTCATTAAGACTGATTCCATATCAAGAATATGAAGGCATATTGTCACAAAATTGTTAATGAATGATGATTGAATCACAGAAATTTCAAATATATGAACAGAAACATACCCACCTCTTAAACCATTTATAAAATTATGTTAAAGTATAGCTTTTTACAATGACCATCACAACTGTCACAAGTTTTTTCATTTAATATCAATAACAAGCATTCTGCACAAAGATATTTATGCTCTTGAAAATAAAGATCAATTGAAGAAGAATCACTGATAATAATAATTTACTTACTTGGTACAAACAATGCCCATAGACACACATGTTTACTATCAAATACAGTTAACCCAATCCATTTTTCAAAACAATTGCTCTTAATTTAAGCTTTGCTTTTAGTAAATTATGAAATATTAAATGCCCAAGATAATAAAGGAAGTGTTTGGAGAAATTGCATTAAAGCTCTTTTTAGCAGACACAGTATATTTTTAACAATATACTACTAATAGATAGACTCATTTAATTTAAATTGCAATATATGCAAGTAAATTGATAAGTAGCTCACTAGTATAGTTGAATTATCGAGAAGATGGAATTGCATATGTAGTGGTATCGCATATTTACAATGTATTGTGTGCTATTGTGTGTTTTATCGACTCATGTATTGGCATTATTCGACTAATAGTAAACCTAATTGTAAAGACACAAGGTTCACTTTAAAAGTGTTGCTTTAGTAACATCACTACAAATGCAATTCCATCTTCTCGATTATTCAAGTATAGGTACAATATTGCAGCTCATAATAATTGTGAAATTCTGTTCAGCCTGTAGGAGATTTAATTTCTAAATTCAAGTTTGGATTGTATAAATCTTGAAGATAGAGGGTTGTGGCTCGACTTACACGTTGTTGCACTATAGCCATACTATAATGAACCAAAAATTACTTAGATATTTTTTTCTAAACCAAGCCCACAGTACAAATCAGTAAGGTTAACACTTTCCGTGACACTATGTCAACCGGCAGGGTGCTTGTATGGTTAACAACTATCAGCGAAAGTGTTAAAAACAACTACATCTGCCTGTTGTTAATCTTTAGTTGTACCTGTTCTTTAAAGCAGATTTGAGATATAATACTATGTCTCTTTTGTAAGGACTAATAATGTAGGAATTCATATAGCTATATTAAAATTTATCTGGAACCTAGGCTTAAGACAGAAGAGTGTTGAATTTATAGAAAATATTTACTTATTTCCTATTGCGTCACACATCAATAGTTTCAAAAACCCTCAAAATGATCAGTACCTGTAGTTTCACTCTCTAACTAGAATACGAGTTTTTTTTAGTAAAGACTTACCCCCTTATTCATAAATGTTTGTTAACTTAACATGCCGCTAATAATTGTTTGTCCCTTCTGCTCTTATGGACACATTGTTAAGATGGAAAGGGACAAACAATTATTAGCGGCTTGTTAAGTTAACAAACGTTTATGAATAAGGAGGTAAGATAGATTGTTTAATGTATTTTATAATTGTAACAATAAATTTTATTGATAAAGCAGTTGCTAAAGCTGATTCTGAGATTCCAGAAAATAATAAATATAGAAACCTATATCAAAACATTTGCTTGTTTGGTACAAGATTTAAGAATGTAACACGATCTAACGATATAGGAACTAAAGTTTTCAAAGGACACATTAAAATGTATTGAGTGATGAGCGATGTGGCTACTTGTCGCTATCTACCCACAATTTTCGCAAATAGACATGAACTCATTTTTTTAAGTTGCACAGTTCATTAGTAAGCCCATTACATACTAGAAATAATTAAATTACAAGGACAAATGAATATTATGAACTAATATTCAACTTACTTGAACAACAATAGAGTGTAACGATTAGACAAAGCGCTAGCGCATTTGTCATTTTTGCTTCTCGAAATTAATCTCGTTTTGTTCTTAATCTTCTCCCGTGTCGAAAAAACTAATTACAGACACCCAAGAATTTCACTTAATTTTTGAAGTTATTGCGTATCGGTATCGATTAATAAACTGTCAGTGCAAAGCAAGTCACTGCTTACTGACTGAACTGAACAATATTTTCGTTTTGACTTGACATGTCTTGTCAACCAAGAGATCAACGTCATACAGTGAATCGTAAAACAAGAAAAGGAACGTTTTTCAGTGTTACCCGTGTAAAACATTCAATAAACGCATATTTACATAAAGAATACATAATTTCTTTTAGAACTACATAATAATCAATTTTACAATTTTCTAATGACAAAAGCAGTAATACCTAATAATTTAACTTACAAACTAACAACACACATGTACACTTTTTAATCAAAAAGCCCACCCCGTCTAGCCCCTGGTGCAAAGGTGCCCATCACACTGGCAGCATTGCCACGTTGAACGGCGATAGCCAGCCTCTACACCAGGAACGACCCAGAGCGGGGGTCCAAACCCCTCTCCCGCAAGCGGCGTCCCACCTCTCCAAAGAAGGATAGAGCCTCCGAACACCAACAACCTGTAGTTTCAACCGCTAATGGGACAAACAAATAGTTGGTAAGCACCGAGTACCCGAGCCACCCGCATAGTGCGCCCCAAATGTGAGGGAGTAAACGTGCTAACGCAAGTTGCATCCCACAATAGGCACCTACCTCTGTGCCAGGGTACCAGGGTGAGACCATCTGGTCTTTTCCCATCCGTACGGCAGAGACCGGGTGGCTCCTGTACACACGGTACATTCGCCGAAACCAGTGCCCTCCGAACTATATCGTTTAGCGCGTGGTGGCGTGGAAACCTCCCTAAACTCCGACAGCAACTCAACGCATGGTGGCCGTTGCTCTCCACCATGGTGCCGCAGATGCATGCGTGAGGTTCACATACATCGCAGCCGAGGCGGAGAGCCACTGCTATTCGCAAAGAGTTGTTGTCAAGGAGGGTTCCCTCATGAGGAGACGGTAGGGCCTGAAGCCCAGCACCTGCCTCCGGTCCCGACACTGCTCTGAGCCTTGCCAGATCCACCCCAACAGCTGCTTCCAAAAGTCCGCCAAATATTCGCTTCACCCCAACGCTATCCCACAAACGTTGAGATTTTCGGGTTCAGGCAGCCCCGGGTTGAGAGCCGTCCAAGCCTCCCGAGCCTCGAAAGAGTAGGGAATGGTCACCTTATCACCATTAAATGAAAGAATTTGAGTGACAAGGCCCGTAACCCCACTCGCCGAAGCCAAGAAAGCCGGCAGGCTCACATCCCGTGCGCGCCGTATAGGTACCCAATCCACCATCGCGAACTGGCAAAGAAGCCAAATCCCACTGGCTTGCGTTGAGGGAAACATTCAGCAGGCATTCCACGTTCTCTTTCAAAGCACCGTCGAAAGCATTATCGTGTTCAGGATATAGCCAAGACGGGACAGTTCTTAAAAAATACGTAAGCTTTGGGACAGCGAAGCAAACCCTGAGCAGAGTCAACGCCACGTGGGCTGAAAGCTTTCGCAACTTTTCCCCGGCAGCCAACAACATCGACCTCCTCTCCTCGAAAGCATTAGGGATCGCTTCGGGGAAGATCGGTGAACCCAAAAGATCTCTTACCATGGACAACGTTCTTTAAATTATCGTTAATTTAAAGAATTTCGTTTCGATGCATTAGACAAGAATATACAGGGTGAAATCAAAATCGCGAACCGTTATTTTTTTTACTATTTAAGCACCTATCAATTGAATGCCCCCGTTACGAGGTATGGTGTGTATCAGACCTCCCTACATTGACTGCGTCTCAAACAAAACTTAAGTACAACAATATAACTTTCAAATGTAAACTCAGTTTCAAATACGTTGTCCATGGGGTTTCTCGGTCTTGATTTACTTATATTATTTTATCATTCACAATACTGTAATTTAGTAAATGATTGCTTGTTTTTTTTATTACTAAAAATATTGACAGTAATAGAATTCGGTTAAGCATGGTCACATTTACGCGTGAACCGTTTCTATACTATAATCATTTCATTTTATATAGTTTTGTTCACATTATAGTGTTACTTAATACATTTTTTTTCTAGATAATGCATACTGGATAAGCTAAAAATTATATGATAATGGAACTAAGAAACCTATTGCTTACAAATTGTATTGTAGTGATTGTAGTTCATATTAAACCACAGGATATGCGATGGTATGTTAGCGCCATCTGTGTTTTCTTTGGAGTAGACAATTAATATTTGGTTACGTCTAGTTGGTTGTTAGTGAGCATAATACTGTCAACAGAGGACGCTGTACTGCAAATGTTTCTAATTTCCACGAGATGCCGCTACAATAAGCGTATTGCTACTCACCGCTAGATGACGCTATTAGCTCCGAATACGTGTAAGTAATAGTTGTTGGTTGGAATGCCGGGAATGCCGCGAAGTCTACAGCACATTATTTTATAACGGCGTTACTTAGTCACTTACTTGACACGAACCGTGATACTTAGACAGTTGAAATTGTCACAGCTGCAGTATTCTTGTCCGCTATGACAACAAATACTATAAAAGTAGAATAGAGCAGATATTTAAGTAAGTTAAAGGCAGAGTTTTCTGCACTACACAATGCCGAGGAGGCTAGAACGCACGATTTTTTTATTTGTCAATTTAAGGCTTAAGATATTATTTTCAAGGCCTTCAATATCACATTGGTTCATGGTTCATGGTCACATGTTGTTCTACGAGAAATTACAAAAACACTGATTCTAATTATTTTTAAGTCAGTTTTCCTTATTGTAACGCAGACGTAACACCGTTACGAAACAAATTGATATCTCCACGTTTCCCAAGCCACAATTAGGTTCACCTCGGGCGTAATAAAATTAAGGAGAGTCGAGCGCAGGCGTAAGTCGATGTCTTCGGACTTCGCTCCGTAAAACAAATCCTGAAAACCTTTTAAGAGTAGTAAAAAGCGCCAAGTTTTATCTTTCAGTGTGTTATCTTATGGTGTTCAAAGGATGGGTTTATGTCAAAGACGACAATTATTAATTGTACCTACCTACTTATAAATAGAAATGTAGGTACTACTAAGTACTTGTATATTTATTTTGGACTGTCGGTTCTTACTATAATATCTGAAAATATATCCTATACAGAGTGAGTCGTTTAGGGAAGTATTCGTATTGTTCTTTTCTGGATTTTCACCGAAAAATTCCGAGCAGTTTGGAAGGAAACTACATTTTTTCCGGAAATTTTCAACGCTAGGTAGGTATTAACCATCTATTTGTACGTAGGATGCCCTGAAAATTTCGGGAATTTAATACTTAGGAACGTATATTTGATATGTGTTATACCTCTTTCTTACAAGCATAGTCTCATTATTCGAAAACACTGGCCACTAAGAAAAAAAAAACAATGTCCGATTTTCAATTGTTTTTTAAAGTCGTTGAGTCGCTGGTGAAAATGGAGCTGTCCCGCGAAAGTTTTAGAGCAATGATTTATTATGACTTTAAAAGTGGATTAACACAACAACAATGTGGAGACCGATTAACTATTGCTTTTAGTAGTGAAGCACCTTCAAAGACGACCATATACAGGTGGTATTCGGAATTCCAACGTGGCCGTGTGTCTCTTGCGGATGACGTACGTGAGGGTCGACCGAAAACGGCCGTTACCGATCAAAACATCGATGTTGTTCGCCACCTGAAGGCATTGGAATGAGTCAGGTACAAGTTATTTTACAACAAGAGTTGGGCGTGCGGAAGTTATTTTCCCGGTGGATTCCTCACTTGTTATCTGACGACCAGAAAACGGTACGTGTCAATTGGTGCCGCAAAACTTTAAAAAGATTTAATGGAGGAAGCTCAAATGCCGTTTTTAGTATTGTGTCAGGTGACGAATCATGGATTTACGCATATGAGCCTGAATCGAAAAACCAATCTCGAGTTTGGGTTTACGAAGACGAACCGAAGCCGACAAAAGTTGTTCGTTCTCGCAGCACGATCAAAAAAATGGTAGCCACGTTTGTCTCCAAATCGGGTCACGTGGCGACTATCGCTCTTGAAGATCGAAGAACTGTCAATGCCGATTGGTATATAGGCGTTTGTTTACCGATTGTTTTTGCTGAACTGCGAAAAACTAACCCTAACCGCCGTATTATACTACACCATGATAATGCCAGCCCTCACACCGCTCAGAAAACAGACGACTATCTGAAGGGCGAAAACGTCGAATTACTGGACCATCCTCCGTACAGCCCCGACCAACGATTTTTTTACTTTCCCGAAAATAAAGAATCGGTTGCGTGGTCAGCGTTTTCAGACCGCGGAAGAAGCAGTCGACGCTTATAAAATGGCCATTTTGTCAACCCCCACTTCAGACTTCAATAACTGTTTTAAAAACTGGTTTCAGAGAATGAAAAAGTGTATTAAACTCAAAGGAGAATACTTTGAAAAACAATAAAAGTACTTTTATTTCATTAAAATGCGTATTTTTTCCGATTCCCGAAACTTTCAGGGCAACCTACGTACTAGCTTAAAACGTTAATACTGGTAAAATAATATTTTCACACGACCTATTCGAATCCGTATTCGAATAGGTCTTGTGAAAATATTATTCCCAGCAGGGAAGAAAAGACCCGTGTTTTTTCTTGCCTGCTGGGAGGGATTAAAGTGGCACTTTTCTGTTCAAGGACTTTCTATTGCCAGCCTAAAAAATTACAATGAAATATGAAAATAAACAGTACGTTCATAATTGATAAAAAAATCTTCAGAATCGATTATTTGCATAAATATTAAATATGTGATAATCTTTTATATTTCTCATAGGTGGTGTGAAAAGCAGTATGTGTCACACGGTATCAAAATTATTTCGTCTTGGGCGTTAACGCTTGAATCCTTCATTACGCTCAGGATTCCACTTTAGGATCCCTCCCCACGGTCGGGATTCAATTGTGGAATCCGTTGCTCCATTCAGGATTCAATATCTGCCCACGCCGGAAATATACCATTTTGATCCCTTGTGACACAATCTACTATTTCACACCACCTATTCGAATACGGGCCTTTTCTTCCCTGCTGGGAGGGATCAAAGTGGCACTTTTCTGTTCAAGGACTTTCTATTGCCAGCCTAAAAAATTACAATGAAATATGAAAATAAACAGTACGTTCATAATTGATAAAAATTTCTTCAGAATCGATTATTTGCATAAACATTAAATATGTGATATATCTTTTATTTCTCTCATAGGTGGTGTGAAAAGCATTATGTGTCACACGGTATCAAAATTATTTCGTCTTGGGCGTTAACGCTTGAATCCTTCATTACGCTTAGGATTCCACTTTAGAATCCCTCCCTACGGTCGGGTATCAATTGTGGAATCCGTCGCTCCATCCAGGATTCAATATACGCCCACGCCGGAAATATACCATTTTGATCCCTTGTGACACAATTTACTATTGTTGCCGTTTACCCAGCGCGTGCCATGCGTAATGTACATAATTACTTACTATTTACTTGAGTTACGTATGACTTTGACCGGAAATGTTAAGGAAACTTCAGTCGAAAGTATGTCCTCCGTTACTTTTTTACTTTACCATTATCTATCTACATTCTATATTTTTTTTGTTAAGATCAGAAATATCATACATTTGTCGCTGCTTGGATCCATCGATGAAACTGGCTGATATGCATTTTGTTTTTCAGAATATTATTTTATTTACAATTTTAAGATCTAATTTTTATTACAATATCTCCCTTTGATAGCTGAAATAAATGGAGGAAATTAAATAAATTTGACATTATTTTTTAAATCTATAAATACATAAGAGTATAGTTCTATGATCATAAAAGTCCGCTATCCTTAGCACATATTATATTTTTATAATGTAACATCTACTTTACACTAATATTATGGCGATGCCCGCGCTTGGGCGATAGCTCTGCTGTGCACCTTCGGCGAGACCGACCGTCTGCCCTCCACTCTCTAAATCTATTTTATTTGAGCCAGCGATTGGGTGCGGGTTCTCTCTCGGGTTTAGGCATAGGTAAGAGTACGACTGTACTTAGTATATGCCTACTTTTACAGGTTTCAAATTGAATTTTAATCACCATCATCATCAGCCTATGTTAGTCCACTGCTGGATGTAGGCCTCTCCTATTGACTATGCGTATAGACGCATTAGGAGGTAAATGCCCATAATCGCCACGCTGGGCAAGCGGATTGGCGATCGCAGTAACGTGTCCATTATGATTTGATGACGCTGCTGCCCATCATCAATATTTTATCAAAGAATGGTCAGTGACACTTCAATCCCTTAGTCGACTCTTACGACACCCGCAGGAGGAGTTGGGGTGGTGACAAATGTATTCTTACTGCCGTCACCACACGGCTTGAATTGAATTTTACCTTTACTTTAATAATACATAATGATAAACTGCAACCGGGAACCGGGAATTGTGATTCTTCCTACAGTGCAAAGTGCCAAATCGTAGATTATTCAGCCTGTTTAGGAGGGAAGATGAAAACAAACTATAAGTATTTTAAATAACGGAGACAAAATCTAAAATATGTTAGGTTTCGATCTTATTCCCATTTATTGAAAAAGAAATATTACGTTTCGTTAGTAATTATTTTACTTTCATTGTTATAAGAATGGACACTAGGCCTAGAATTTTGGACAACATTTTTGGGTATAATCATTTCAAGCGTTCTTAAAAAATGGTCATAAGAAGAAAGCCTTTAAATATTTCTGTCACAATTATTTAATTGCTCATAAACAATCTGCCTAACTGCTTTCTATTCTCTTCAGTAGAAAGTAATTGCATACAGTTTGAATTTTTTTGCACGATATGGCTGATAGGATTTATAATATATAAATTTAGTTTTTTATTTGAAATAGATTTGTAATGATAGATTTGTATGGTTATGTTTTGGTTTACAAAAAGTACTCACTTCTAACTATGTAATAATGTGAATTGTGTTTCACTCGATATCAAAATGTTGGTCACACCTCGTGCCCTGAGAGCGCTCAATGCTTAGGATCCCACTTTGACTCCACAGTATTAACATAAGGTGATAAACATCATTTAGCATTTTTATTATTTATGAAACAAATAACTATAATCAATGTCACAAAAAATGTCATTTTTCTAAGGTCAAAAATCACTAAAATTAGAAGACAGTCGAGAGAATTTGTATTTATTGAATAAATTACCTTTCCGTCCGTCCTGTTGCCTCTTAAAATGTATTTAGGTAAGTACTAAGTAAGTTCATACAGTACAGTAGGCGTAGCGTGTTGTAGGTAGGCTTACCCACATAAATATCTTGCCTACAACAATCACCAGTATTGGTAACCTTTCTAAAAGTAACTAAAATATTGATTTAAAAAAGCTTAATTAGCTTTAAATGCGGACTTAAGTACTTTGTCTCTCTCGCTTGCACCAATACCGTAGCCGCAGCCAAAGCTGTAGTTTCCGGGTTCAAATCCCGGCGAGGGCATTAGTTCCGTCCCATGTTTCTGTGCCAAAAAGTCTGAGAATACCAGCGTGCTAGGTGATTCATATTTGTATTGTAAGCAGATAAATAGTATGATTATACTTATATAAGCTTTAATAAAACTGGGTAACGTCCTCGAACGATGACGTATATTTTACTTGACTCTCTATATTTCGACGTTATCCCGTCTCTACAAAATTATTGTTAATTTAAAAGAACATTAGTTTTTCATAAATCTTACACTTTAGTTTGAGAAACTCTCTTCCCAAACGCTCTTGAAGTCTCTTCTCTCAAGTTTGGGTCAATTCGAGATACGTGCGAATCGTGTATCATCGCTCGTAACGCACTGGCCTCTCTCGTGTAAACTCTTCATACGCGTGCCATGACTACGGACGGTCTCGAATTGCCTCCATTTGTATGATGCTGACATATTTTCTGAACGAAAATAAGTGTTGAATATACGCATGAGTGGATGTAAGCAGGCAATTAGTACCAGCTTCCTTCTGCTACATTTTTATTTCATCTTTCGGACAATTGGTACCTACTACAAGTTTTTAGCAAGTTTTTTACGTACTTTCTGCTACAGGCTACAGGATAGATAAATATTTTGGTGCATACTTTTGCTTTTGGCAGGCATGCATTTGTTTTTAAGTAGGTGTACTCAATACGAAATGAATTTTGAAGTAGGCAAATGTCTTTGCAACGTTATGCATTCCAACACGCATATATTTTTTTTCAAATGATTTCCTGCATGATCATTATTCATATCTCAGGACTGTTACGTTGACCATTTTATTTCAAATATATTTATTCTAGCTTCGTAACCATTCAAGCTCTATTTGGTCGAAAACATTTTTAGTAAAATATGAGAACATGACTTCCAATAAATAGTCCGTGGGCTAGTCGGCCTGAAATTATAAAACGGTATAATTTGGGGGTACCAAGTGTCCTTTTTACAGTAGTTAGACATATTTATAAGGATGTTAAAACAGTATGATAGACATCTCAAAGTGGTAGCTAATAGGCATACGGGCTATTTCAAGATTTCCGTTGTATGACAGGTATGGTTAAAATTAGGAGGTACAAATTTTACTTTTCACGGCTGTTAGGTAAGCTTATAAAAACATCAAAAATGCAAGATTGCCATTTATAAGTGCTACTTAACAAAAAATCGTGAAATAGCCCGTATGCCTATTAGCTACCACTTTGAGATGTCTATCATACTTTTTTAACATCCTTATGAATATGTCTAACTACTGTAAAAAGGACACTTGGTACCCCCAAATTATACCGTTTTCTAGTTTCAGACCAACTAGCCCACGGACTAAAATAGCTTAGCTCAAGTTAACAAACGAGCGCTAACACCAAATCGCAGCAACCGACCGCGTTCTAGCTCCTCGATCGGTTAGGTCAGTAATCCACTGGCCTGCAGCGAGGCAATAAAAAAGAGTTATAGTTGAGAAGAAAAGGAAAGTCTTGCCGTTAGTTAAGGATCAAGGGCTCAGTGCTTGGTGGGCGATAATCATAATTTTTACTTACAAGCGGAGTGCGGCATTAGCCGGCCGCTCTCGCGACAAATCTTCGCTAACTGCGACCAACTTTGCGACTCCAACCGATGGTGCCGTATATTTTGCGGACAGCTTTCTCGGACACTAACCGAGCTAAAAGATACATGTGTGTATGATATTGTTGGGAACGTACCTATGTCGTTTTGGGTTATACTGCAAAGATATTACTGTAGGAAATTTTAAACGTACGGATTGCACGTAATTGTGTTGGTTTTGCTTACTTGCAATATCCTGGGCTTTCAGTTGTTTAGAAGTATGAGCATTATAGCTTTTTTGTGAATGGGTGTTCGTTATTCTTACATTTATTTATTCTTTCGGGGTTATTAACTTATTACACACAATATTGTGTACATAGGCAGGTAGGTACCTAGACCTATTATTTAGTGTGTAGGTTATTTCCCGACTTTCCCGTATAATTTATTACCTACTGTTTTATTTCATCACTGCATAGTGCATAACACTTATATGAACGTAACTATGCTACAGTCGAGTTCACAAACACCTATCTATGAAATCATTTGTTAACGGGTCACTCCGTAATTTAAATCCAAAATTCTAGACATGGATTCACCACTACTGGGCCATTTTTTTATAATTGCAAAAAAACTTAACCATGAAAGTGGATTAACTTTAGGTACACTTTCTATTAAGTTGGTAACTGCATAGAGAAGACCAAATGCATCAACATTGTCAGTGCACACAAAGTTTTATCAAGAAAACCAACAACAGTTCCTATGTATTAAACATGAGCATAATAAAACACAAAAGTCGTTTCACAAGTGCAATACAGTAGATACATAAGCTTTTCGGTCCAACGCAGCCTCCCCGGTCGATTAAGGAAGCGAATGCAGCGTTGCCTTGGCTACGCCGCCATCTTGACCCCTTCTCCCCGCTGGGGGCCCCCCACAACCCCCACTGTAAACAACCCACTGTATCGTTGCACTGAAACACTCGATATACTTATTTAAAAGGCCCGTCTCAGATGGAATTGACGATTTATTGCTATAGAGTCGAGATTTAAGATTTCGAAATGTATAGTTTAAAATTATTCAGGTCTATTTTATTTATCACTTTATATTAAAGCCAAACTTGTGTAAAAGGCTAGCTAATGAACCAAATACCTTTACATAAAATATCTTTAAAGTTTTGTACTTCCATACCGTTTGCACTTGTCATATTTTTAGTACATACTGTCTGTCCACATATGTCCGACCGCACTTAGCTCAATGCAGTGACCTTTTTTCGGGTACCTCCTCTACACGTAAAGTAGGATATTTTTTTTGTACTGAAATACTTACTATGGTGTGTGGTATCGTTGAATATTATTTATGGGTCTCTTAAAAAGAATAAGTGTCTCAAAAGAAAGTTGTTTCTTAGTCATCATTACCGAGATGTTTTTGACTTAAAAAAGTGCCTCTAACATTTACGTATAAAAAAAATCGTGGATGGCTTATAGAATACTTTGAACGAAAACTATTTTGAACATAGTTGGCCCAGCCGTTTTGAACTAACTACAGAAGCCTACACTAAGCGTGCCCCGGCATGCTCATGGCCGGTTTTTAGTTTGTCATGGGTAATTCATCAATAATATTTTTTATTTACAAAATATGTACCGACTAAGCTCTTAATTCAGTGTCAGAATTGAATTATAGGATACATGCGATTATTTCTAGTAGACAATTTTACTAAAACTTATGTAGTAAAATCTTCCATTTCTAAAGCAAGTTATACCTTATAGGACTCGGCACAAAGCAAAGAGATAAAATAGGAACGAAGTCTTGCTACATTATCTATTAATGGAGCTGGAGACTCCAGTTAACTTGCCCGAGGTTTATTAGTCTTTTGATTGCACTGCACTGCCTTGCTCGATCGTTATACTGAGCGTACACTGAAAAAAATAATTTGTTAATGGTAACCGAACTTTCGTCAACCTGTAACTTAAAAAAAGTGACGAGCGAAGTAAGGCAATATCTTACCAAAATCAGTTCGGTTAATTTTCTACTAAACAATTGATGTTGCGTATTGCTAAACAATATTAGTTATATCGTGTGAAAACTGTCTGTTGTATATTACCATAAGTTCAGTTATATTTAGTTTACAATTCAGTTATTGTAGACGTGCTGTATGTTGATAACAAATTTACTGTTTGTCAAAATCTTACTGAATTCACAACTTACTTTAATCAAATTTTCTGCTACGCCTAAACCAACTGGCTCAGTAATGTTTAACATAACTTTTTTGTTACCTATAACCAATTTAGAGTATTATTTTAAGCAATTTGTTTCATTATATTTAACCAAATTATTTGCCTGCATGTAACCAAACGAATAGGTTATACACGACAAAAATACGTTGTTCATATACAGCCAAATGTTTAAATTATTTTGACCAAATAGTTTGCCTACTTCTAACCAAATGAATAGGTTATATATACATGACAAAAATACGTGGTTCATATACAGACAAATATCAAATGAGTTGTAAATAGGGCTCACTGCCTGTATAAAATCCAGTACGTCTCATCGTCACCTTTCTTATCCCCTGGGTGATGAGACGTACTGGATTTTATACAGGCAGTGAGCCCTATTTACAACTCATTTAACTACAAGTAGGGTGTATAAGCCACATCGATGATTACCCAAAAATAAGTAACACTAAACGAGCATTTTAATTAACTTTATTAATTGAAATAATAGAAACATCCAAATAATAGAAACATTCAAATAATAGAAACATTCATAGTAATTTATAAGAACGGTATAGTAATCAAAATAATCAATCAATCAATAATACAATCGCGAGCAACAGTACTTTTTGCATCACTTTATAGGTTTTCATTGCACAGAGTATCTTTGTAAACCAATTTATTTTTCTAAATTATTTTACGAGTAATTCCATTATTTTGCTTGATACATTAGCTTCAGAGTCTCTTTGATTACAAGGAAAATGAAGAAATTAAAATTATTTGGTTTACAAAGACATGACATGTTTTGAAATGTCCTTATGTAACCTTCTAATCCCCATTCCCGAAGGTAGTCTCCAAGGGTGTCTGCTGGTGGAGGTACAACTTCCATTTTGGAATATTCAAGTAACTTGACATACATATGTCATACGCAACGCAAAAAAAGCGTTTGGTTATTTCTATGCTAAGTATTGTCTATATAATGAAGTACGTTTGGTTACACATTGTATTTTATTTGGTTAGATAAAGCGAATGGTCTGCTAGAGTAGCAAACCCGTATTTGGTTTTACTCTACTAGACAAAACTGGTTATATGTAACAAAACTATGTATTATAATAGCAAATCATTGTTGAGTTAAATCTAAACAATTTTATGTTATGGATAATAACATCGTCTTTGTTAGAAGCTAGGACTTGGTTTTTGTTGCATATTGTTAATGCTTACTCTTAAATTAGACCAAGCGGTTTATTTACATGTGAACACTTGAATTTGTTTACTGTTTTAATGTAAGACGTATACAAGCATTTATTTACGAATAGCCCAACTTAGAATAACATTATCCGTTTGGTTTTTAATACGCAAACCTGTTTGTTAATAGAAATTAACTTTAGTAACGCCATACCGAATTATGGTTAATGATGAAATAGCCAAAGTAGTTCAGTTAAATATTTTTTTCAGTGTAGTTTTTAAGTGGATAGGTTACCAGTAGTAGGTTCTATCACTGTTCTTTGTTAAACTTATGTACTTAACTGTTGTATTTTTCCCATTTTCTACACTATTTCAGTGGTAATCTTTAATTATGTTATACTTATTATTATATACACAGGGTGGTCCAAACCTTGACGTCAAAAAATTTTTTTTAGATTCCTCACGTCATGAGCTATCAGAATATACCCCATGTATGTTAGCCGATTTTTTGTAGTTTTTGAGTTATGAATTTTTGGAAATTTTTTTTTGAGAAATTCTGGAATGAAGAAATTTATTAATAAAAAAACTGTTGGGTTTCTTAACTAGTTTTTTTTTGTGAAGGTATTACTACAAATAAAGCATTTACTGAAAAAAAAATTAGCGTCCTCACTTTGATACAAGTAGGATAAAAAATACCAAAATCAAAATTTTACACTAAAAACGCATCAAAATAGCATTAATGTACGTAAATAAAAAAATAAAACATATCCCAAGGATTTTTGGTAATGTAAACACTGCCCTAGACCTGAAACCTTCGTAAAAGCAAAAAAAAAGTGATACTTAATAATGAGGATTTTTCGGAGTTGTCAGTCAAATAAACTTAAAAAAAAACTTCAAAATTTTTTATTTAAAAATAAAGTGAAATTTCGTCTGTTTTATTGTTCTTATCAATAAACAAAGACAGAAAATACCACGAAAACTCAATTTCTGTAGTTATTCAAGTAATTTTTTACTATTTTAAAATTTTAAGCTTTTTTAAGTTTATTTGACCGACTACTCCGAAAAATCCTCATTATTAAGTATCACTTTTTTTTTGCTTTTACGAAGGTTTAAGGTCTAGGGCAGTCTTTACATTACCAAAAATCCTTGGGATATGTTTTTTTATTTATTTACGTACATTAATGCTATTTTGATGCATTTTTAACGTAAAATTTTGAATTAGGTATTTTTTATCCTACTTGTCTCCAAGTGAGGATGCTCATTTTTTTGTCAGTAAATGCTTTATTTGCAGTAATACCTTTACAAAAAGAAAATATTAGAAAAACCCAATAGTTTTTTTTTATCAATAAATTTCTTCATTCCAGAATTTCTCAAAAAAAAATTTTCAAAAATTCATAACTCGAAAACTACAAAAAATCGGCTAACATACATGGGGTATATTCTGATAGCCCATGACGTAGGGAACCTAAAAAAAATTTTTTGACGTCAAGGTTTCGACCACCCTGTATAAGTATTTATGACTACCTACGCTAACATACTACGTAGCAAAAGCCAATTTTTCTAGGAGAGAGTGACAACCGGGGGTTATTATACGTATTTTTCAATAAAGTAATAACTCTCAAAACTGTTAAAGCATTTTTAAATACTATCAAAGTCAAAGTCAAAGTCAAAGTCAAAATATTCTTTATTCAATTAGGCCCAGCAACGAGCGCTTTTGAATCGTTAAAGTAAATAGCGAATGAGAGAAAAAAAAAAAAAACTACCTCCGGTTCTAACCCTACACCACTGCCTGAGAAGAATCCGGCAAGAAACTCAGCGGGACTTACTTTTTTCAAATAATAGTTTTATAACATCTTACGGCTAACATGCATTAATTAAAAACGAAACATAGATTTGATTTCATATAAATACAGATATAGTACATTAACTAGAGATGAAGTCTCTAATAGTCAGAACAATTATATAAATTTAATGAATTTTGAGAAATGTATAGATGTAAAGATATATGTAAAAGGGCATACAATTGTTTTTAGTTAAACGTTAAAATTAGCATTATTATACTGCTAGAGATGTAAAGGTCTCTAGTTGTCAGAGTAAAAAGAAAACAAACGGATACATTTCACTAAATGTTTCAGAGATGTATAAGGTCTCCATGCGTCATAATATTAAATAATCATAAATAAGCAAACATGTAGCGAATTCAATTTCTCATATCAAGAACAGCAGGAAAATTGTTTGAATTTAAGCCATGAGTGAGCTTGATTAGACCGGTCTCCGCAAACAGCACCCGTTCACGAGTATGACGCGTATCTCAGCCATCGCCTCCCTCAACCTTCTTTCGGGAAAGTGGCGACCCGATCAACGACGCCACCGTAAGCAGAGACCTTAAAGTGAGCATGACTGTGCAAGCTATCAGGCAGACAATATATTATAATTTAAATACTATGATATGAATGCTGACCATATTTAGTTTCATGAGAATTTATATTCGTACTTGCCCGTTACATATATGACAACTATCACAAGAAAAAAAAATAGAAATAGAAATAACTAGGACAGAAAATCTGAATACAAAAGACCTTAACGTTGTTACACCGGTTAACACGTTCATTGCGGTATCAGGTCTAAAAGATCCGATGATAAACTAGCCCGCGGGGCGGCACTAAAAATACTGTTCCTACCGCTGGTGCGGGACATGTATCTTCTATTTGAAAAGGAGTAGAAATGAGACAAATATATTTTTGGAATTGTCTCTTCGAATATATTCCATCGGTAAAATAAAAGTGTATCCGGTCGATTGTATCTGATACCGACAGAAAAGAAATTTTTTGCACCTAGTGCGGATATCAGGTCCTTTCGACCTGGTACCCGATGACCCGCTAAACGCACCAGGATTATGATTAGTTTGTCTAGTGCCGCCCGTAAGTGCAGTCAGTAAAAACAATAGTCGAGATTTTGTGGGTACTATGCGAAAAAAACGTGCAATCTCGAGTGCAATAAACATTATTGAAAAGTTGTCCCGTGGGTTAGCTGTATGAGACCCAAGTCTTAACATGAAGCGTTGAAAATACCGTCAAACGTCGAAGAAATGATGCAGATGTTATACCAGACCACAAGATATACCTGCGCCTTTGACACCAGTTTATCGACTGTGTAGTATTTAGTGAGTACAAATAATAACATATACAAGTCCGACCACCGGTCACACACTAACCATTTCTCAAAATGCATCTGATTCGCTTTTATCGACGCCCGCTAATCCAAAAAGAAAAAAAATACAAATATTAGAAAGTGTTCATCCCACCAGAGCGCAGCAATATAAATTTGCATTGTTTGTACATAGGTATATATTTTTTTTCAAGTTTTGTTTTATTTCGAATGAAACGCGTCTAAAGTTTATCGACATTTTACTTTCACAGCTCTAAACTTTTATCGATAAGTTAATCATTCAGTGCGGATATAGGGTCGAATGGATCTGACAAATTATTTTGCAGATTTAATAATCTTCTAATTCTTAGATCTAGAAACGGCTGAAGTTATATGTTAATGTGCTCATCGAAAGTGTATTAGAACAAAAAAAAGAAAGGAATCATTACTACTAGCCAGTAAATTACACTTAAAGACATGCACCTCGAACAGATCCATACGACCCTATGACGCTACAACGAAAAGTTCAGAAACAGGTCTAATGTACCTGATACAGCTCCAATGTAAAGTACACGAAATGGACTGCCGCAATGAACGTGTTAACTTCAATGGTACTCCGATACCTTTTAGTCAAAATGTTAAGGATCTTGGTGTTCTAGTTGACAACACTTTGAGTTGGAGAGCACAGGTTTCTGAAATTAGTCGAAAGGTCATAGGTTCTCTTCATTATCTCAACATGTTGAAAATTTTTTTGCCTATTAAGACCAAAGTGTCGCATTAATTTTACCTATAATCGATTGCGGTGATGTGTGTTATCGGGACTTAAACGGTGAACTGCTTGATAAATTGGATCGCCTTCTTAACAACTGTATTCGTTTCATCTTCTGTTTCCGTAAATTTGATCATGTATCCTCTTTCCGCTCTCAGCCTGGCTGGCTTCCTATCCGTCAGCGACGTAATATTCGCATGCTCTGCACTCTCTTTTCCATTCTTTATGACCCACATTCCCCCGAATACATCAAATCTCTCTTTAAATTCTATGGCGTGTCTCGTGACCGTCAACTCCGTTCTTCAGGCAATTTGTCTCTTTCCATCCCTCTCCACCATACTGGTTTTATGTCTAACTCCTTCTCTGTCCTGGCCGCTCGCCTCTGGAACACTCTTACACTTGATATTAAAAATTAAA
This sequence comes from Thaumatotibia leucotreta, assembly GCA_025490895.1. Taxonomy (NCBI): domain Eukaryota; kingdom Metazoa; phylum Arthropoda; class Insecta; order Lepidoptera; family Tortricidae; genus Thaumatotibia; species Thaumatotibia leucotreta. The sequence continues at coordinate 79,462 of JALPQI010001351.1, read as the reverse complement.
ACAGCAAACTGGCTTTTAAGCATTCTGTCCGTGCTTTCTTTGCTAGCAGATTAAACAATTAGGTTCAAATTATCACACATTTCCTCTTTATTTATTTATATACATATATTTATAATATTATGTATTAATTGCGTTAATTGCATGTATATGTTATTTTAGTAAGTATATTTGTGTCGTAGGCGTAGAGTAGTTTCATTGATAGTAAGTATAGTAAGTAATCTCGTATACACCGCCCACAACTTCTCTGCTTTGCCTTAAGGTTGACTGGTAGAGAATGCCTTTTGGCATTAAGTTCGCCTTTTGTACAGGGTGTTTTTTTTCGACCGTTCAAATTCTACGTAGTGAATGTGTAGGTCATACTGACCAACTTTTACTATGGGGACAAAGTCGAAATCGCGAAAAAAAAATCAGCTGTTTCATACATTTCGGCCGGCGTAATGCCGCCAATTTGTATGAAACAGCTGATTTTTTTTTCGCGATTTCGACTTTATCCCCATAGTAAAAGTTGGTGAGTATGACCTACACATTCACTACGTAGAATTTGAACGGTCGAAAAAAAAACACCCTGTATATTAAGGTTTTATTTTGTGCAATAAAGATTAAATAAATAAATAAAACAAACATATTTTTTTATAAATACATATAATTAAACGGTTAAACTCACGTGTATTTAGTCACTACCTGCGACATGTTTCGGAGAACCTAGGTCTCCATTATCAAGCACTGAGCGCGCGTTCATGCCAATCATTTTTAGAAATTGCGTTAAGTATACATAAGGTAAGGTGGGGTAAAATGAAAAGGTTTTTTTGAGGGGGTAAGACAGAAAGACGTCGTTAATACTGTGCCAGAAGGACGATTTTTTGTCTTACCCCTTAAAACCCTTTTCATCTTACCCCGCCTTACACATACAAATATTCAAAATCAGTAAAAAATACGAACCTATTTGTATTTTAAATATAGTGGAAGTGAGAAGGAGGCTAATGAGGAGTAACTCCTCATTTGCCTCCTTGCGATTTATCTCAACTATTTGCTGAGGAGCCTTTGGCTCACTCGGCAACATATTATTATAGTTAACATAGGCATAGGTTAGTAGGTATACCTTTCGGTCGCATAATCTTTTTCAGGCTATTCTATTTTGGCATACTTTTCTTCGCATAATTTATATTAGAATAAATGTACTGTCGCATAGTAATTATTTCGGCATACTACTTTGTTCGCATATTAAAGTTTTGTCATAATTTAAGTTGGACTAATTTATATTTGCCTAATGTATACTACGCATATTACTGTTTGGACTAATGGTTACTAGTCATATATATTTCGGAAACCATAATTTTAGTTCCCTATTTGAATGAAACACTTTTTCGTTGTTTAACGTGAACCTTAAATCAATCAACATGCATTTTAGATATTCAGTATTTTACATATTTTAGAATATTCTTTTATTTTGTTGCGGATCTCTTGAATCTGAAATATTAAAATGCGTTAATATCTAATTTCAAAGTATAGTACCTATACCTATTGCAGAACAAAACACTGCATCCGCACTATACTTGTTCATATTCAAATACAAATATTCCTCAAGATACCTTGCATATGCAAATTTCTAAAAGCAGCTTCGATCGATAGCAATCAGTAAAATAAGGTTGAAAGAAACATTCTGATGAATAAGTTAAAAACGAGATAGTCAGTGAGAGAGCGACAACGGTGACTGCACGTGTTGCGAGATGGATGTCGTCATTACTCAGGATTATGCACCGGCGTGACGAATTAACCATTACTGGAGTTACAACAATATACTGTAATTACGTAAATTTGATGTAATACAACTACATTTCTTTGATTTTGTTATAGTTATATGCTAAGATGTTGAGTTACTTGTCAGTGCCACTTGTCAAAAGAAGTTCCAGTATTTTCCTGGCTTAATGGAAAATAGTATGAAATTCCATTATACATATATAAAGTTCAGTCATCGAACTATTAACATGATATTTCTGAGTCCAATTTGACGTACGTAAATTCAACATTTAGTTGTAATATTTTCATCGGTTACCGCGATCATTATTTACAAAATAAAACTATTTAAACGGATTATATCACATGTATTATTATGATTTTATGCAACCCTTCTTTAAGAGAGGCCAAAAAAGGTGAGTGGCGTGGTTAACAATTTGAGGCGAAGCCGAAAATTGTTATTAAAGACGCTACGTATACGAGCATTTTTTGACTCAGTTAAACAATGTTGCTTACAATACTTTTTCTACGACTACACACTTATTTTTAAATAAAATTGTAAATTTGAGAAATATTCTTAGTCAAACGCAACTTCATTAATAATCAACGTCGGGCGGGCGACTTTAAAATTAAAAAAGAAAGCTGGTTTACTAAATTATTATGATTTACTAAATTATTAAAATTAGGTTGGCAGCCATGTATTTCATTAAGTCTGGTATACACGAGGTGTTTTCAAATCCAAAAAGCGCACTGCGTGTAGTATGCCCGGAAGGGTTTATAAGGAATTGACAACGTTTCAAAATTTTCGATGTCCCTAAATGTAAAACCATTTCGAGATATACGCATGTAGATCACAAAAATATATTTTTAAAATTCTATTTCGCAATATTTTTGTTAAAAATTTTAAAAATAGTTTAAAGGGGAAGTGACGTCACGTAGCTTATTCAGAGCTGCCACTATAACCAAAGAAATCTTGTGGTTTGAATGTCACTGGTGTTTGGCAGTGACATTTGATACTTTTTACCGTTTTTCGTCGTTTTCTTACGTGTATGAAACATCACTTGTGACGTCATCTAGCCGATTTTTGACGTTTGTAACTTACGCTCTTTCTGCTCGAAGTAGTAATAAAAAGGGATTTTCGCACTAAAATAGCAATGTTTTTGAAAAATTAAAAAATACGTGTATCTTTTAATATTGAGTTCTTTTAAAACAAACAATAAAAAGTAGGACTAAAAAATATGAAATATTGTCAATTGACAATATAGACTTATCTTAACATCTATAAGTTAGGGGCTTAAGGGTGTATTCACGACCCTGTAAATGACAAATAAAAGTACGGGAGTAGAAAAAAAATATTTAACTACTTCCCGACGTTTCGAACACTTCATAGTCTTCATGGTCTACAGGTGACTGCCTCTTACTCGCCTGGCGAAGTTTACACGGTGTAAATCATAGCAACAATTTTATTCGTCATGTTTTATTTTTTTATTTTAATTTTAGTGTCAGTTTGTTTCGTTAAGAGTATCCTTATTTATTGCCAGGCAAAAGGCGTGGTAATGTTGGAACAATTGTGGGAGCATTTGTAATAAAAAATAAGTATAACGAGTTACGACGAAAAAAATATTTCGAAAAAAGTTTGATTGATGAAACCAATCCAAATCCAGGCAATTTTATGTAACATTGAAGACTAAATACGGTCAAGAATACACCATTAAATTTTTTGCAATTAATCAATGCTCGCGAGCAACTTGTACACAAATACAACCGTGTTTACAAAATATGTATAGTTGTATACCCTTCAGAACCTACGTGGGTAAGATCAGAATCGTTAAGACATTTTATGGAGCTGATCGTACCTCACTCTACCTATCAACTGAAGACATATTTTTATGCTGGTTCAATATTATCATAAGGTTGATTAGAGACGAGACGAATGAAGTCTATTGGAAACTTGACGTGCGCTACAAAGGCTTAATAAATGTAATAAGGCGTCAAAGTAACATTCCCTTACATGCTAATACCCATTAAGTTCACAATGCGAGTAGAAAGCAATCTGTACGTTGTTTTAATGTATTATGTAGAATTATAAAGGCAGGGAACCCTGCTTACTTCTTATGATTTATTCATGAAGCAGCTACGTTAAATTTGAACATGCCTACTGCGCCATTATTAAACGGCAAGTGATTCCATTGGTTAATTTGCGCTTTAAGTTTGGTAAGTAACGTTTTGACTATGGAAGAATATTAAGGGATTACCTATATGTCTTACTTATGTTATTTTGTACTAAGAAAATATGTACGATCGCGATTGTTCAAAACTCATTTTGGAAAATAAGATAGTTACATGGATATTGTATGTACACTTGTAGGGCCTCAATCATAAAAAAATATGTAGGTACTTATTTTAAAAGGAAAAATATATAAGAAAGCAAATAATAAATATGTAATTTATTGTAGGTTAGATACCCTACAAAAATTAAGTAACTCAATTATTGTATAGAATTCAGACGCGAATAGCCTAGTTGGAACTATGTCACCCCAACACTCGATGCCCCTACGATTTTATACACATATTTTGGGACGAAAACTTCTTTGAAGTCGGGAACAAAGCCAATCCACCGCGGTTATCCCCGATATTTTCAACCAAACTCGTACCTTATTCGCAAACATCGAATCCCGTATACAATACAGTGCGAAACGAAATTCGAAGGATAGATAATTTCGGAGAAAGAAATAAGGCGAAAGGGAAAAAATATAAATTGAATAGGCGAATACACGCATCCCAGCATTACCATAAAGGCAACAGGGATCAAGGAGGATTCCTCTACGAACTTTTTTATTTTCCTTCCACCTCTAAATCTCCCAGGGAAAGCTTCGCGAATCTGCAAATGTTGATTTGATGATGTCGCGTCGTATCGTGTCGGAGTCGAGCCGCGTGTCGCGTCGCACGGCTCGCGCGGGTCGTGCCGTGACCCTCGCCGGTTTCATTACTTCGTTTTATTGCCGTCCCTACGACCGACAAACGAATCATGCTCCTGTGAAATCTCTATGACTAGAAATTGCGCATCTGAATGTCTACGAAGGTTTCTTATACTTGCAATGCGGGTGATTACTTTCCATACGGAATGCGACTCTAAGGATAACATTTTGACGTTGTGAATGACGAAAGAAAACTTGCCGTTGCAAAATTAAAGTTTTTACTTAAGGTCAATGCGGATAAGACCGTCTGTCCGGAAAGTCCGTCTACCGACTGATTTCCGACCCTAATTGAACAGTATAAGACGCAAATGACGGACTTTCCTTCAAAATAAAATATGCCGGACTTAGCCGCATTGACCTTACACTATTTTTCTGCGGTATGTATGTATTTGTAAACTGGTTCGAAATTTTATAATTATTTAATCCACGTCTCTAAGGCAATCTACTTATTTAAATGTCAACCATGTTAAACGCGATTTGATTCTACGAGTATAGACCCAGGGGCAAAGGGCTCGACTCCGTTCGTTAAATATTGAAATATTTGTGTCATTATTAAGAAGTGTTGAAAAACGAACCTCCTTTTCTCAATATCAATATTTTTTTTTATATTGATGTTATTTTTTAATTTTGGTTACCTAGTGACTGCGGATGTCGAGCGTCAAAAAGTTAAAATGATTTCGACCGTACGATACTCTAAAATAGCTCCCACAAGATTTGTCAGGAAAAGAAACGACTTACTCGTGTAGTACCTACATGTAATTAACGTAAAAAATCGCGAATAACGTTACATTAAAAGCGTTCCGGTAATATGATGTTAGTATGTATTTATGATCGTAACCGAAATCCTTTAATCTCATTCCGTAAATAGTTCTGTAGTTGTTGCCTAATACAATTAACAACTGAAACTTGAATTTAAGATGACTTGGTTACAGCATTAGTAAGTATGTAGGTAGGTTCGGGACCACATGAGAGTACGGGATATTTACCATATAGATTTGTTTTAAAGAACTCCTGATAATCTGTAATGAAACGTATAACTGTCTCCGAGGGTAAGGCAGCGACAGTCGCTACAGTGTGTGGGTAGACCACAATTAAAACTCGCAGCATGCCAGTTAATCAGTGAAGGTGACATTTGCAGCAATGTCAAAATATCCGTAGTGAAACTTCGCAAATACTTACCCCGTTTCCAATCACGCTAATAAAACAAATAAATACCAAATTAACTCAAACAAGAAAATTCGTGTCATGCAGAAGTTACCTTAATTGTATCCAAAGCGGTTCACCCTGATTATACACAAATCGTTACCTGGGTCAATCACTTTTTTTATGTCACTCGTTGCCATGGTTACGTTCTCCTGGGTCACCCTTAAATTCACAGTTTAATGGCATTAAAATTGACAAAAATTGAAAAAAAGACAATGTAGGACACTTTCCCCTAGCAAACTATCACACTGTTGTCCCCTGGGTGATGTGACAGAATAACAACATAAAAAAAGTGATTGACCCACCTACATTATGTGCTTTAAGATTTTAGGAATTCTATCAATTCCTCGTGGACTCCTTCCGAATTCGATTTTATACCAAACTGTAGTTTAGCAAATAAAAAATACATTTTTGAAAGTAAATTAAACATACACCGGTCTGCTTGTCTTGTAATAAATCGAATCTATAGAACTTTATTAAAAAAAAAATCTTTATAGGAATACGGAATCCTACAGAGAGTACCTATACCTCGTCGCAGGATCACGTCGCGACGTGGTCCTGATGGCTTCTTTAGTTAGCTATGTTTATCTATACTTAAACAATTTAAGAAACACCTCAACCTTAAAAGTACATAAGGATTTTAGAATTTCCATCGAATAAGACACAAGTGACTTTATACTTTTTAAAGGTACATATTTGCTGAGAATTACCTATTTTGCTGAAAATTTAACTGTTCAGGATGCTTAGCCAAGTTGCCAATCGCTAACGCTTAGTAGCGTATCGTAGTTTTCCCTCTCTGTCACTCTTTCATATTAGTGCGACAAAGGCAGTTAGCTGCCTTTCGTTTACGATTGACGATTAAGCGCTAGCGATTGGCAACTTGGCTAAGCATCCAGGGAGACTAAAGGAATCGTCTCCATCTAAAGTCGCGTCCTCGACACAAGCGGGCCCGGAGCAGCAAGCTTTTCATACATTCGGTCAAACTCTGCGCATTAACGGTATTTTTACGTAAGTTACAGGATATCATTACTATTTTTAGGGTTCCGTACCCAAAGGGTAAAACGGGTATTACTAAGGCTCCGCTGTCCGTCCGCCTGTCACCAGACTGTATCTCGTGAACCGTGATAATTAGACGGTTAGACCCAAGGAAGCTGGGTACTGGCTCCGAGCGCACCCCTCCCCAAATACTGATACTTTTTTAGATCCTAAAACTCTCAAAATTTCAGTTAGTCTTCGCCTCGGGGTCCCGGTCTGCGCTCCACATTATTGCCCCCGTAGAATCGACGTTGATCGTCTTGGACACCACGGACTTTCCTACCGACTAAGTGTGGGCCGCTTCTCAAGGCATACTGCCCTCAGTATATAATCCGACGGTCTCTTGCGTCAGTTGGTGTGCCAGCTAACGGCAAAAGACCTGATGGTATGTCTCTGGTTCCGTGTAGTATAAGACAGGTGCTGGTGTGGGGTGCAACCTGCGTAGATACGTCTCATATCCACCGAACCTCTGCGAGGGCAGCGGCAGTCAGCAGAAGGCAGCCGAAAAATCCAAGGTGGGAAAATACTAAGAAATAGAATAAAATAAATATTTTAGGGGCACACATACAACAAACGTGAGTTTTTATGACAAATTAATAATGGTACGGAATCCTGCCTGCGCGAGTCCGACTCGCACTTGACCGGTTTTATTTATCTATCTCCAGGCTACAAACGTGAAATGTTCTTTATGTCATTCTATTGCTCCACTTTAGTTATACGCGAAGCAATTGAGTCGTTCTTTATAACATATTCGAGAAACGAGTACATTATTTTCCGAGACTAAAGCACATGTACTTAAGTTAGGCAACCACTGCACGGTTTAATGAGGCGACGATTGAAAGATACAAAATTTGCATCGAATTTTTGTAACAGTTGGCATCTGGAACACGTACATACTAATAATGACAACATTAACCTTCGCATTAAGTTCGAAGTATGTTATCGTCTAAACTAAATCGTCGGTATTGGCACTAAAAATAATTAGCATCGTGTGATATTTATGTTTGATTCTTCATTAAAAGGTTATTGTGTATTTTATTTTCCAACACGAATAAGTAGTGAAATATTGTAGGTTTTGATATGATAACTTATAAAAGCACAATGAAAATATACCTATTTACTATTTGGTTTAAGTTAAAATGTACATTTCAGATGAATATTTGTTCATCTATGTATATTTATATCCCAGTATCCCTAGCAGATAGATGATATCTGAAAACAGTGGAGCATATTTTGCATAGTGCTGCATTTTTTCCACGATAAGATACCTTACGATTTCAATAATGGTTGAGAACCCTTAGTTTTATATAATATGGGTATGATGTCATAGTCTCCATCAATTATAATTGAGCATATCACTGCAGAAAAATCTTTGAGGATCTATTAAAAAAAAATGTAAGAAGTATGTAAATATGTAGGTAATTAAATACTAAGTGTTTACATGAAATTGTTATTTGTTTTACAAGGGATCAAAGTGATATTTTTCCGGCGAGGGCGTATATTGAATCCCAAATGAAGCGATGGATTCCACAATAGAATCCCGAACGTAGTGAAGGATTCTAAAGTGGAATCCTGAGCGAAATGAAGAATTCAAGCGTTAACGCCCAAAACAAAAATAATTTTGATACCGTCTGACACATACTGCTTTTCACAGCACCTATCAGAAAAATTAAATATATATCAACTATTTAATATCTATGCAAATAATCGATTTAGAAGATTTTTTTTATCAATTATGAACGAACTGTTTATTTTCATATTTCATTGTAATTTTTTAGGATGGCAATAGAAAGTCCTTGAACAGAAATGTGCCACTTTGATCCCTCCCAGCAGGGAAGAAAAGGCCCATATTCGAATAGGTGGTGTGAAAATATATATTATTATGATAAGGGAAAATATTTACCATTATTATAGGCACAGTCGTAGGTAATTTTAATTATGCAAATCATACATGCGAGTGGTATGTTATTCGCTTTAAAGCTAAAGCTAGTAGTGGAAGTTAGCCTAAAAGGTTGTAGCGGCGGTTCGGGCGCGTTTGGAGGGCGGATTAGGGCGCTCATCCATTGCGGTCATTAAGACACATTACCCGCCCCCTCTCCTCGCCCCGCCCTCACAGACCCGCTTTTTAATTCAACTTTCCTCCTCCAATTTGCATGATTACTTTCCTTTTTATTATGCCCCGACGGTGACTTGTTTTAACTATAATAGGCAGTAACGGCAGATGCAAATAGGAGAAGTGGAAGCCAGCGTCACTTAACACAGTGTACATACCATTTATTAAAATAGGTATCTACTAGTCTCAAATAAAGAAATAATTTAAATACGCGTTCTGAAGCCACCAGGGTTAAGGCGTTCTGAAGCCGCAGGTGTTGAGCTGGATGGATGCAAAGAGGCCTGATGGTCTCGCGTTGGTTCCATGGTAGAAGGGTCGATGCCTCTTGCGGGACGCAACGTGCGTCAGCACGTTTGCACCGTACCGTCTCACTTAAGTCACACCATTAGATACGTACGACTTCGTGCCAGTGACGGTAGAAAAGAAACGGCGGGGCCATGAGCTGTGGAGGCTGAAGTTCATTGGGGATGTGAGTCGACGGCTGATGGATAACTGGTGTGATCTTCGTTACGAATCGTACCTGGTGCAACAGATTTCCTTGGCCATTCAACGCGGTAACGGGGCCGGTGTAGTGGGGACTTTTGGGCCAGGTACTATTCGGGATGATTTGTTTAGCTAACGATAAGTCGTGTCATATTAGCTTATTTATTATGTAGATAATATGACGAAGCCTGTTGCGGATTTCATCATTGATGTGTATGAGACGACCTTGTTGTTGCTGATTTATTTTGAGTTTTGTTCATAACATTTACATAGAAAGGTACCTCATTTTGAAAGGGAACCACATTTGCTTAAGCGGAATAATTGCCTTTTTAAAACAATGATAATGTTGCCATGAAATACAAACTACTCCTACATTAGCAGCAAATTAATGCGTAATAATTATAGGTAGTACTGTCACTATATGTACTGTAATGTTAGTATATTACATTACAGTACCTACATATAGTGACAGTACTCGTGTAGGTACTGCTTACAGTCGCTTATGCATTTAAAATTATAAATCGAGCAAAACCCAGTTCAAATAAGTTAATATTATTCGCACGGTGATTGCTGTTTTGTATAAATAATATTTATCTCCTACAGAAATAAAATAATCCTATTTCACAAATCACGCGTGCACCCAACTCCACAATCTGGGCAACAATTTGGAAACAATTACCTTTAGCCAGATATCGCAAGATTAAGAAAGTCCACGCTCGGAATTAGGATTCGGGGCGGATGGCCCTCGCCGTGCCTTAACGGGCCCGACTCCACAAATTGCGAACCTTAACGAGGGCATAAAACTCGATCCACACTCCGGAGACGCCACAGAATGCTCAGACTTACTTAAGGATTAATGGTGTAGAAAACAGATTATCATTGGTAGGATTTCCATTAGTGCAGACCCCTGCCAGCGGAGCGCGAAAGCCCTGTGATAGGAGCCACTCTCTGTTATTATTTTCCACATAACAGCACAGGCTCCCAATTTAATTCTATTACGTACTGTCGCGTTTGAACGACGGCGCAATAAACTCGCAGTGCCGTCGATCCTCCTTATTAAAATGGAGGTTTTTCTAGTAACACTAGGGTACATGCTAGGCGGTACTGTTTTTATTAACCTAATAAAGCCATCACAAATCCCGCTGTCTAGTCATTCTGTCATTCCACTGTTAATTACTTTTAATTAAATGGATATCATTATATCCATATTGATTTACGATGGGTACCTTATATTCTTTCTTATATTGTAGGTAGGGTACATTAAAGTGCAAAAATAAGTATATCGAAAGAAACCGTTACAGTCTGAATTTTAACTAAATTAAAATCATGAATCATCATACTAATCAAAAATAGTTATTTGTTATACAAGGGTGCAAAGTTGTATTTTACCCGCGAGTATGAAATTGAAGCACGAGCAAGCGAAAGGATCCTATAGTTGAACCACGAGCGAAGCGAGTGGTTCTAAAATATAATCCTGAGCGCAGCGAGTGTTTTAACATACGAGAAGTAAAATACATTTGCACCCGTGTGTAACACAAAACTTTTCCCCTCACTATAGCGAGGAAACTCAAAAAAGGTAATTATTTGTTCACATTACAATCATCATCGGGTTAGTGATAATAATTTTCCAAATGCATCATATATTTAATGCAAGATTTTGTCGCAGTAAACTTACCACGAAAAAGTAAACGCAGCACGATTTTAACACATTCCTGTAGTTGCACACCAACGCCAATGCATTATTAAATCATTCTCATTCATTATTTGTACAAAATTATAACAGAACACCCTGAAAGTTGTTTAGTTTACTATTTTTATGCGTGTTCGAGTCGGTAAATAAAGATTATAACCTATAATATTCTTTGACAATGTTGACGTTGACATTTTCTGCGTTTTGTGATTGCATCTAGTCATCTTATCATCATTCACTAAAACAATTGTTACTTATGGAATTTTAGGATTTATATGTTAAAATCATCATATTACATAAAGGTTTGTATTTTACACTAAATTCTCAAATAAATTATTTAATTATCATTAATATGGAACAATTTCCATGAGCATTTTACGTTTTGTTATTCCAAAACCAAGGTCATTACTTTGCCACACAAGTGAATAATATGCGTTTTTACACGTTCGTATTAAAGGATAAACGAGGATAGCTCGTAAAGGCTAGTGAGGGGAAAATAAATATAATGGTTCGACTATGGACACAATTTGTATGAATTCAAGTTTTGTAAAAGTGACCAATAAGGAAGAAGATTTTCACTTCAACCCAAGGGCAAAAAGACTCCTCCGTACATCCGTCTGGTTGATGAGTCTTATATAACTGCTGATATTCCTCGACTGATATTCCTGAAATTTTGGTAGGTGCCCGATTCTATACAACGTTTTTTCACTCTTCAGTTTTTGTATATTTTTTAGTTTCGGCAGAGTTATGAAAAGTTTCAAGGCGCGATGCGTACGGCTTATAGCTACAGCGAGCTATACATAATATTTTATTTAAACATTTTCTGGATCAACTAACATACAAAAATATGCATTTTTATATTTCTTGTAATCTTTATAATCCTGAACATTATTAAAACAACTCAGTTATTTCGAAACACAAAATTTTCATTGATCATGCGCCTAACCGGCCCTGACGTTTCGACACTGCCATCCCATTTAAAACACGTTCGTTAGCTGTTTTAATGAATACAAATTACATTTGCAAATGTGGTTAATCCATAAATTAGTGGCACCCCAAAGGTATCGTGTCTGTGTACTCTGTGTACATGTACGATACGGGGAGTACGCGATAAATCTTCACCGCCTCCCGCCTACAATAGATAGTGGAAGATGATGTACCTATTATTACGAGGTATCTACCTATTATTGAGTGTATTAGTTAGTGTCCATGGACTCTATGGAGCTATTTCAGTTTTACTAGTTAGCATCATTGCTATCTATTCGTATTAATTAGGAAACAGGAGATATTTGGTGAAGCCGCACCATTATGTGAGGGCGTACTTTAGCCGATATGGTCTTTAAGTTTCTTAAGGTCCCTATGTAACTACAACCGTGAGATATGCAATTGAATATAATAATATTTTTGCTAAAATACAATTAAAGAAAGTATCCGTAAGTAAGTAGTGCAAGTAGCATGTCAGTGTAGTTTAAGTTATCAACCTAACTTTACGTGGGGCAATTAATCAACAAATGAATATAACTAGTAGGTACGTACCCAAATTATTATTAAAATATGCGTGATATAGGTAAGTAGGTTGTTTACTGTATAGATACCTAAATTAAAAGACTTGATTGTTATATTGCTTAACCCAAAGGAAGGCAAACTTAAATATTCTATACTTTTGAAGTCTTTATCCTTAAATATAAAATAAAACGGGAGCAGCTTACCTCCAATAAACTCAAAATTTCACGTAATTTTCTCCACTATAACGCAGTAAAGGCGAAATTACGCAAATATACGTTTCCACGGGCGTATACTGAATAGGTATAATAACCCGAATTGGGCTTCTTTACGCCTCATCTAGCGGTCGTTACGGGGCAGATCGTAAATCTTCATTCCCCCGTCTCTTGATTTCCTTCGAGAACCTTCGGGTATCACCGATCATAATATTTTGCTAATGTTCTGATAAGTTGTTGGGGTACCTAAATATTAACTATGGTATTAAAATCCTCGAAAATTTGCTGATTTTATTAATGTGCTGACTGAAACCATACAATTAGTTTCTGTGAGCAGAAACTAAAGCATATTTAAGTTACAGGAAAAGTAGCAAACATTTTAAATCAATACTGGTTTATTCTTTTTGTGACTTGCAAGCAACTTCCAGTACCGAGAGAAGGAAAAATGAATCCTTGTTAAAACATGTCCTTGTCGTTTCCGCTGTCTTTTTTTACCAGTATTTGCATGAGCTAAGAGTGTTTGCAATAAATCGCTGTCTTTCTGTACATATTTATATACTGCAGCCCACCCGTCCCCCGCCTCGTACTACGGACATGGACGCGTTTACAAAGTAGCTGAAACTTTTGTACAATTATGATATGAGCAGCTTAACCTAAATATTAGCATTACGCACGAAATATCACAACGTGTATTTTTAATTATGTATTTTATTGAAACATTACATATCTGAAATACTTATTAGTTATACAAGGGTGCAAAGTTGTATTTTACCCGCGAGTATGAAATTGAAACACGAGCAAGCGAAAGGATTCTATAGTTGTATATAGTTGGTTCTAAAATAGAATCCTGAGCGCAGCGAGTGTTTTAACATACGAGAAGTAAAATACATTTGCACCCGTGTGTAACACAAAACTTTTCCCCTCACTATGGCGAGGAAACTCAAAAAAGGTAATTATTTGTTCACATTACAATCATCATCGGGTTAGTGATAATAATTTTCCAAATGCATCATGTATTTAGGTAATGCAAGATTTGGCGCAGTAAACTTAGCACGTAAAAGTAAACGCAGCACGATTTTAACACATTCCTGTAGTTGCACACCAACGCCAATGCATTATTAAATCATTCTCATTCATTATTTTTACAAAATTATTACAGAACACTCTGAACGTTGTTTAGTTTACTATTTTTATGCGTGTTCGAGTCGGTAAATAAAGATTATAACCTATAATATTCATTGACAATGTTGACGTTGACATTTTCTGCGTTTTGTGATTGCATCTAGTCATCTTATCAACATTCACTAAAACAATTGTTACTCATGGAATTTTAGGATTTATGTGTTAAAATCATCATATTATATAAAGGTTTGTATTTTACACTAAATTGTCAAACAAATTATTTAATTATCATTAATATGGAACGATTTCCATGAGCATTTTACGTTTTGTTATCTGTTACGCTCCAAGGTCATTACTTTGCCACACAAGTGAATAATATGCGTTTTTACACGTTCGTATCCCCTAGGATAAACGAGCACTTTACGAGCTAGTGAGGGGAAAAATAATATTCCGTTAAATAACATAAAATTGTGTATTCATTACTAGTACTATTATTAAGTACATACTTATATGAATACATAAATGTAAACATTTAATTCTGGGTGGTATTACTTCCCAACCTTCACGATTAGAATAGAGTTTTTAGTAGGTAGGTACTCAGACGAATTTAAGGTGAACAACAATTTCAAAGGATTAGATATTTTGTTAGAAGTAACAGCCCTTTGAGTACCTACAGCTACACTCCCATCAGGCAGCAATCTAGAGCCAATCTTATATTTGTAACTTAAAGTAATTTGGAAAGTAGGTATTTTGGAAATTAATCATGTTACCTTACCTGCCTCGGCGGTCAACACAATTTTGTAGTAGAGTAACTAAATTAAAATACCATCAGACATACACTGTAGTACGTACGTACCTATATCGAGTACGATATTATTTTGTAGTCGCTCTCGGGGCACGGAACACAATTAACTCGTAAGATTGTCTGCGGAGGTTGCACTCGCTTCCCTCGCCCTCCTTCCATCTGCCCACCCTCAAAACAAAACATCAATAAACTCTACTGGTAAACCAAAGCTAACCTTAAACATGAGCATTGTGAGCAGGAATTCCCTTAGCTGCGAATAAGTTTTATGTGGCGCATTTATCTCGCGTAGGTATACCAGTCCAGTTTACCCTTGATTGGTTGTCGTTCCTCTAATCCCGATTTGATCCTTTCCACCCAAAACCTAGCCCTTTTTGGCGCTCCTCGGTTAACTATTGACATGTTGCGCGCGTACCTGTCTGTCTGTTTGCGTCGTGTGGGTTTATATATGAGAGGGACTGAATGTCACTCTTCATTTATGCAGCCTTTTGTAATATCTTGTTATACGATATTTGGTTACTACTATAATCAAATACAAAGACATAAATATATGTTACCATCAGATATAAATATGTGTTGTAATTTATATTTATAACGGAATAAGATTTCTAACTTATTAGTTAGAAATCTTGTTCCGCATACAGACCCTGTGCTGTAAAATGAAGAAGTTGTTGTTCATCCAAAGGTTGAGTTACTTGCCAATGGTCATTAAGTGGCCGGTTAATGGATTTCAATTAAGTAATGTAACACAACGTCGTCCTAAACATCGTTCGTCATATTACTTACACGACTAAATTAAAACAACGACAAGTATCTAATTCAAAAATCCAAATATTGATTAAGGTGTCGTTTAGGTAAAATCCGAATTTTCAGTCACAATAATAAAGGCGTTATTGTGACCGCACCTGCATTGAACCATATTTGTTTCGTTCAAACTGTAGATCGCGAACTTAGAGTAACGTACCATGCTACACTAATAATACTTCAAACTCCTCAAAGTATTTGTGTTATAAGAAATTGTCATATTCGGGATCCACGAGAAAATTTTTAGTTTTTTGGTACTTCTTAAAATTTTGTCTTCAGATTTGAAAACTAGTGACAATACACCCTCCACCCTCGGTGCACGTGGAAGAAACGCCTTCACAGGTTTTTTTAAGATTGACCACACTTTATAATTTACTTTTTATTTTAATCTCTTAATAGTATAATTCAAGTGGCTTATGTGCTTAGCTCCTACAAGGCACGTTGTTGACCTTACATTCGGAGGGTAAATAAACTTGTGCTATCACGGGTGCGGTATCCAGCACGTCGTCGCGGGCGCAGAGGTTGATAAAAGAAGAATAAGCATTACGTAAGCTCTCGAAAGTAGGGTTCCATACCGTAGCCGGACCATTCATTATGTCGTTTGGGTATTTATACGAAAAATACTAGAACAGCCGATGACATTATATATATTGTGTAGTTATCAGACTGCTGAAACGATTTTTGAAAAAAAAAAACCGGCTAAGTGCGAGTTGGACTCGCGCGCAAAGGGTTCCGTACCATTATCAATTTATTATTAAAAAAATACAGTTAAATCAGCCTACCTCAAAAACTATAGGAGATAATTTTATCAAACCAAAAATCTTTGATAGAGTTTATTAATGTGCATAACATATATTTTTTTCAGATTTTATTTCGCGTAGTTTAAAAAATAGAGGGGAGGGACACATTTTTCAGACTTTGAGACCTGATATCTCGAAAACGATTTGCTTAAATAAAAATGTGATGTATAAACCTTCATGTCATTTTCAAAGATCTTTCTATTAATACCCCAAACGCTTATGTACAACTAAAAAAAAAATTCTATCCCTCAGTTACATGTATGGAGGGCCCCCACCCCAATGGTTTTTTACAATTTAGTATCATATTCCTGTAGCGGTTCATACAACACATATCCTTACCAAATTTCGTTACTGTAGCATTTATAGTTTCCGAGTAAATTGGCTGTGACAGACGGACAGACGGACATGACGAATCTATAAGGGTTCCGTTTTTGCCATTTTGGCTACGGAACCCTAAAAATGAGTACTTAACTCAGTAATGAAATACTTATAATATACCTATTTATTTATCAAGTTAGATAATCGTCTATGTCTTTTGTCAGTTAAAGAAATGGTTATATAGAAATATGTACAGATCCGATGCCTCCATTGCTCACTATTTATTTCTAGTGTCATTTATAATTTTTGGATACACTATCTGGAATTAGATCTGGGTAAGCATGAGTTATGTCCATTCAACTATACAGGTAATATAATTTCAACTGCAGCAACTGGGATATACAGAATTACAGATACACGGTGCTCGCGAGCATTGCGAAAGATTTTTAACTATGCATTCTAGACATCAAAATAAACAAAAAATATTATGAGACCTAATGACAAATTCCACAAAAAAAAAATATTTTTTTATTTTTTGAATACTTTTTAACATTTCCAATACTTTCTATCATAACAACAATTTGTTAACATGATTTTTTTAAATGTTTTTTTAGGGACAGATGTTTTCGTCAAGTCTATTCTTATTTTTTGATTGTCAGGCAAAAGGTGTGGTAATATTAGAACACATTGTGGTAGCATTGTAACCAAAAAGAAGTTTTATGACGAGTTACAATCAAAAACTTTTTTCGAAAAAAGATGAATTATCTCTGGAATTTTTATATAACATTAAATACTCTAAATATGCTCAGGAATTCAGCATTGAAATCTTTCGGGATGCTCACGAGCACCGTATAGTACAGCATTTACAAGTCTTGGCTAACCTGATTGCTGGGGAACTTTAATGATGACTATTTAGTTTTAATAATTCAAATGTTGTTCCTTGTGGGATCCCGAATCGTAGCATCAGTTAAGACCTGTTTGCTACCATAAAGATAAGGCTGTTGCGTCTGACGTAGCGGCGCGGCCACCGTGGAGTCGAGAGTCGACGTAATGAACAAATACAGACCTTGTTAAATAATAAGTAGTAAAACAATAAACATTTGTATAAAGGCCACATACTTATTCTTGAGGCAACTCAGAAAATACTCATACTTATGAGTGTTGACTAAATTATACGTAATCCTAATATTTTAGGAATAAGTACCTACTTACCTAATTAATACTTAAGTATACTCGTATTTAACGCCATGCACTCCCGAAATGATGAATGCTGTCATAAAAGTAGCCAGACAAGAGTCAGGCTAGAATTAAATAGGACGTCTGCTCTTGGCAAACCCCGGGCACCCGACAGAAGCCAGCCAGAAATATATGAATACACGCATAGAGTAATTAACCCCTATTAGAAAAGCATTACGCGCGGCACGGCGTTACCAACCCAGCAAAGAGAGCAAAGAATCGGAAAGCAATACTGGCTAATCCCACTAATCGGAGTGCAATTGAAAAATAAAAATGTAGATGGTGGAATGATTCCATTTGGAGCCAAAACGACGCGACAAAATAATAAAAAACGGGCGGAACGGAGCGGCCGCTGGGCTAATATTGAAAGCAAATCCTCCGCTAAAGCCTTAAAGCGCCAGGATCGAGCACCTGGGAAGTGTGTGTTTGCACCGACCGACTGATAATCATCCGGATTACTTTATACTTTGCTTAATGTTACCGATTTGGGTATCATTTGGTACTTTGCCGATTGTTTTCCGATCGAGTTCGAGGATTAAGAGATTTTCATAACAGGACTTATGACCGAGCTGTTGGCCTTTGAAATTTATTATGAAGCTTTGAATAAGTACATAAACAAGTGTTTAACTAAATTGATTTAGAATTTTTGATTTAAATTTCGCCATTTGAAGAGAAAAGGGGGACTGATATTTTAACGACAAACGTGTCTTACTCATGTTAACTTACCTTATTATCCCGACGTTTCGGGCATGACTTTACACCCGTGGTCGCAGGCAGACTGACGTCATGCCTGACCCGTTTGTCGTAATAATATTATGAGTGATAATCGTGAAAGTTAAATGCAATATAAGGGGACTTAGTTATATAGGATAAATCAAACTCAAGTCTTAGCTACATTCGGATATGGTAGATAATATTCTGACTGTGGCTTATCTTTTAGATTCACTTAATTGCTAACATAATATGTGAAATACACCGTTCTCATTGACGAATTGGATATGCAACTCTACCTAATATGTAATTTTGTTTGGTCCCGTATCCTGTAGGTAGACAACTGTCCGTATGTTTCACATTTCTTCATACGAGTATTACACCATGTCATGTATACAGGGCAAAACATGAGTCGTGAACAGTAATACGTTTTTCTAACTCTATTAACAACAAACAATTGAATGCCTCACAAGTTACTTAGAAATAGTCATGTTTTTTTTTTTTGTAGTTTTTGAGGCTTTTTCTAATTTTTAAGGTGTTTTTCAGAAATTAAGGGTAACGGCTATTTAAGCTATTTAAAACGTTAAATGTAATAAATATCATTTAATTTTACAGGAAAATTGCAAGGCAAAATTGCCATTATTAATTACTTCAATTTGAAGAGGTAATTTAAATTATTCCATGAATTTGTCTTAAAAATCCTTTTGGACATCCTAAAGTAAAAAAATACAAAAACACAAACCGAAAAAAAAAACAAATAATAAGTAAATAACTTGTTGTGGGGCATTTAATTGTTAATTGTTTATAGAGTTAGAAAAACGTATTCACTGTTCACGGCTCAAGTTTCACCCTGTATTTTGGTAGGTACCTACTCGTATATATAGCCTTTTTATCCCTGCAGTCCCAGTAACAATCTCTTCTCACTGAATTTATTCCAGTTCCAATCTCATGCATATTATATTATGTACATACATGAACGTAGTACATAATAGTAGTTGAAGTAGCCATTTATAACACAAACCTTCTCGATCTAGGTATAGTTATTGTCGTAATCGATCTAAATAGCTCTCGGCCGAGCCGTGCAGTAAGTACTCGTAGTACCAGTAACAGTCTCTTCTCACTCAATTTATTTCAGTTCCAATATCATGCATAATATATAATATATTATGTACAATATGTACATACAAACGTAGTACATAATAGTAGTTGAAGTATAGCGCTGTATATCGCATTTCATCGTATGGAATTATATACTTACAGAATGTATTAGGTACCTACTTTATTATGCTTGTATTATATTGTGCTTGTAATACAGTTATTTTTATCTTGGATACTTACATACATTATGGAATGATTTGTAATTAGAGTACACCACGACATTATCTATGTACCTACTCAAGTTTATCGTTGCATTTGGACTTACTTAACAGATTGACTGTAAAATTTTTTGTGAGAAGGTATAGGTAGTTATCACGTTTCAAACTTCGGCACTTTACCGATAACTCGTTTTTTAAATGCACAAATTTCATGATTTTTTAATCATTCCAGTTTTGTAACCGTGACTTAAAATACTAAATCCGTAGAAGTTTTGGTTACAAAATAGAGCGCCGCTGAGCTGTTAACTTGGAACAATTACTCGCGAACTGCGACCATATATAACATGGACATCTAATGCCAGCCCAAAAATGGCCCCAAACACAATTGTGCAAGATGAACAGGACATAGTGCTTTTCTTAACACCGCGCATATTTCGGCGCAACATCTTTAACAAATGTTTATAGAATATAATTAATTATAATTATAATTAATATAATATTAATATTATAATTAATATTAATATTAAAATAATATCTTTGACGGACCAATCACAACTATTTTTAAATGACGGTTTAAGTTTTAATAGGTTGATATTGAAATTCATTACCGTGATGCATGGAAAAGGGGATGACATTTGTCAACTAAAATTCAGGAAGGTTTTTGAAAGGCAATTTAGTATGGTGTGGATAAAACATGGAAGCCGTTCCATGTTTTATTTGTAGCTCGCGATAATGCACATTTAAAAATATGCTGTCAAAATTGGTAGAGTTAATGAATCCTTGACACTACAGTCCGTAGCAGATGAGATGACAAATAAAATCTGACACACAAGTTCTGTACATATTATAGGTACCTTAAAGTCAATATCAAGATAGAAAACGTATTTGATCTAAAACTTGTCGAGATTGACTTCCCTATAGGTTCTCTATAGGCTGTATCTTGATGTTTCGGGCGCTATGTATACCTAGAACCCACCCACGATAAATTGGAAATATAGCAGCGGGGATCGCCTGATTTGTTCTATGTGATGGACTTAAATGAAACCTTTAAGTACTCAGTGATATCTTTTTATTATGACTAGAGGTTTTTGAAGTTACAAAACAATCGGATCTCTTAAGTAAATTTACAAAATAATTCAAATTACTGGCTAGTTCGCTGATATTTGTCTGATATGTATTAAAATGAAAACCTCGAATTCAATAATTCACAACTATCCAATTAATTTATTTACATGTTTTTTTACTGTTAGGCACACGGAAGGTATCCAGTTCGTGTAGTTAACTAAGAGTAGCATTAATTTAAAATTCTAATTTATTACAATTATATACAGTTCCTGTTCGGTGTTTAATAAATAGGTTTATTTATTTAAATTAATGAGATCCTGGTTACATTAATCTCATTTCAGGTAGCCAATAATATATTCTTAAGAAAGTTTCAATTGTAAAGCTTCATTCGTTCGAATAGGTACTCTTTAGGTAAGTCTAAGTATGTGGGCTCAACAGATTATATGAAGCCAAGCCAATGAGGGTTTTTTAATACTTTTTCTGCCACTATGCGATCAGATGGCAGCACTGTGGCATAAGGTCCAACGAACTGTCAAAATAAATACGCAAATTAATTGTCCATATACTTTTGGTTTATTTATTCTTAAAACCATTACTTTAGAAATATTGTTTTCTAAAACAAATAAAAAACAGTTCAAACTCAATTCCCATGAAATAAACAAATGCCTAGTATTTTTTTATAGTACCAGTGACTGCGCCCGTTTTAGAGCTCAATCTTTAGTACGGCAACCGTTTTCTAGTCGCAATCCATTAGAAAATAAACTACCAAATACAATAAAATTTCGACATTTTATATTCAGTAGTACCTATGAATCTGACAGTTGTTTGGGCGCGAGCTACGTAGCGCCGACTTGTGGCAGAAAAAATATCGAAAACTCTCATTTGATCTTACTAATTTTAGGCTTATGAATCTTATGATGGTCGGGCGATTATTGTCTATCGTCGAATAAATGGATAAATGCCAAACGTCACACCATAAATGCTGGACCATCATAGGCCCGCTAAAGTAATTTAGATCTTCTGACAACATTCAACATTAGCTCGGTTTTACTAAAACATGGCCTGTATTTTTTGTAACCGAATATTACACCTTGCTCATAATAGTTAAAGTTTTATTGTCTATCGTGGTGGATAAAACAGCCATCTCATTTTAATGAAGTAAGTGCAAAAATAATACATGGCACGATGAAGATAAACGACAAAACTCAACCACCTTAAGCCTACAGATATAGGTTTTAGAGTTACGAAGTGATATTGCAAGTAGGTATGTAATTTTTAAATGATAACTAACAAAGCATAATAAATACTCCAACTATTTCAGGTCACATAAAAATACACGCTATATTGTTATGCGATGAGCTGCGATGTGAATATGAATAAGATCATAGCGATATCGTCTCGTGCTTATACAGTTCGACTGTGGCTTCGTATTGTATCGATCCTTTTAGGCTATGGTTTCCTATTAGACGCCATACGCCGCGTACTTATGGCATTTTTACATAGTAGGATTAGTAAGTTCTATAACTTACAATAGGAAAGCGCTGTATACCTCGTCCAACGTCAAATAGGAGCCCATAGCCTAAGCGTGGTTCGACAGCGTGTGAAGGTGCTACACCGCACGTCTGCTATAGTATATAGTTTTGGTACAACATGCTACGTGCTACGGCGTAGCATTGACTGATGCTAAATGATAGATCCAATTTCAAGTATGGTTCGATTGGAGCAAAATCCAATTAAGTAAATGTACAAATCCAAGATCTATGGTACCATATTATAAGTACTTTGTAAAAAACATTATTTTATTTGCCCCAAGTAAACTCAGGGCACATGACAACAACTTATATTTACAAATAAAATATTATTCACATATTGTACAAAGCTCTCTTTTGACGAATGTAGGAATGAAGGATATTTTCATTATAATTTATAAACTGCTATTGTATTTAATACTAGAATTTGTAATCAATGTTCTGTTGGTACCAAAAACAATACATTCGTACTGTAGTTTAATATAAACTGTTATTGCTTTTAATTACGACTTACGTAAAAAACCAACAACGTAAATCCATTAACAATACTGTAGTTATGCTCACTGAAACATAACTTATTTAATAATCATAACAAATCTTGATAGTCAATGGAAGGCTTGGATTGCACCTGAGGGCTCTTAGGGTTTAGCCTTACACCTGGCCCCTATACCACAAAACTTTACAAGCGTACAATTCTACAAAATTGTCAACTTTTTGTATGGGAATTTATACAATTTTGTAGAATTGTACGCTTGTAAAGTTTTGTGGCATAGGCCACTGTAAGTTCTTACGTATATGTAATTTGTAGGTACGAAGTTATGTTAAGTAATGTGAGGGGAATAAATATAATTATCTCATTACTTAATATAGCTTCGTCCCTACAACTTACGTAAGAACTCACAGGCAGGCCTTAGGCGATTAAATGGGAATTACATATTTCCATCTTTATTGGAAATTTATTTACTTAAATGAGTTTATCGGCATTTTTATGACAAGTTATGTTACAATTGGATTTCGTCAAACAAATGTCTTATTATTGCTATTCTCTTAACTTTTCTGAGGATGCCACTATTTGTTCACAATTTTACATTGATATGTAACTCAAATAATTTACTCATTCATTTTATTTATATTTACAACCTAAACTACACACTTAATTAAAAATTAAAAACCTAAGTACATACATTTTAAGCTTATAAAATTGCACACATCGCTTTGGTATACGTAAGTACATAACTACATATTTACAGATTTATTATTAATATCCTAGAAGAATCGTTAGATATTTATTGCCCGAAGTTTCAAATGGAACCTTATTCACGAGAAATTCAACACTCAAACAGCGTGGATCATAGAACATGTTCACGAAAAGGTTAATTAGTCATATCGACATATTTGCTTTTTGCATTGTTTCTGTATTTAGTTTCCTATTGCTTATCTGCAGTCGACCTTTCAAATACAACTGGCAGAAGTATTTGAGAGGTCGACTGCAGCTGTAGGTAGGTATGTATGGTATTCCTGTGATTGATGGTGGTAGATCTTACAAATTTCTTTGATTTCGTAAACCACAAACCCTGTAAAGTTTTCGAAACGTCAGGGTGTAGTTAAATTTAATTAAAATATGCTATATAATCCATTAAAATTCAGCAGCTGTATTCTCCTACTCGTATACTATAGGTAAATACAATAACAATGCCTACTTGCTTCTCGTGAACGTGCTCTTACGCACAACAACTCTCAATGCTGCCGTAGTGCTCATAATAAGTTTAGGTGCTAACTGTTTATACCTGCAGCTTGAATACAACCTATAAAGCGAACGAAACGCTCATACCAATCTGCTGGAATTAGTTAAGCTTTCATCTGATCTTGACGAAGGTACTAATGGTTGCATTTTTAATCAAGCACAATTTACCTACTGGTAAAAAATTATACTTGTATTATGAAACTCTTGTTGGTTTTGTAATTGCAGCACAGAATATGATCGCACATACTATAACGCTACGCTTTGAGTTCGTGCACAGAATCAATCGAACCAGTCCCACAAATGCCTATAAAGTCCTAGAGGTGATGAGGCGTCGGGCGCGGGCGGCGACTAGGAGACGCGCGCGGCGGTCAGCAGCGGCGAGCGCGCGTCGTCGCGGCCGCGCGCCTCGTCTCAGAGCACGCGGTCGCTCCCGCCCACGCCGCCCGCCGCGTACTGGCACGCCGACAGCGGCGCCGACCCGGCGCGCGACACCGGCGACACCGCCCCGTAGCCGCCGCCGAACCCTGTAGAGTGCTGTTTCGCCTTCAGCCGCAGTTGCGCTATCGAAGACGACATCGCCGGACACGGCTCCGTCCTGTACATCGTATACGGGTTAGGGGGAGCCGTGTACGGGCAGGGCGCGACGCCCGCGCTGACGCCGGCCGATCCCGCCACCGCCATGCTGCTGCCGCCGACTGCGCCCATCGACGTGGCTGTGTTAAAGCAGTTGACGGATCCTTGGTGATGGCTGGCCGGGACGACGGACCCCAAAGGATTTACCGGCCAAGGAAAGCTTTTCGTCCCTAATGGACTGGGGACCTTAGCGGCCCAGTTGTTGTAGGGGTAGGATGAGTAGATGTCGGTGTCGGGGAATGGCTGCATGAGCCCGTTGAACTGCGTCGTGAATCCGTTTTTGAAGTCGGCGGCTGCGGCCGCGGCCGCGTTCATGGCGTTGCGTTCCCGTTTTCGCCATTTTGCTCTTCGGTTTTTAAACCATACCTGAAACAATCAAAAAACTTTTTAAGAATGCGACTTATGTTGTTTTTATGACATCAATTATAACCTAACATTGCTGATCATTAATCGGACTCACCAGCACCTACCCGCAGAAGATTAGTTACATAAAGCGTAAAAATCCGGTCAAACAATAATAGAGCCCGATAATTAATCTTACCTCGGGCTAAGTACAACCTAAACAACATCGATCGCGGGGCTCATTTATCGCACCCGCGTCGCGTCCGATCGCCCCGCTCGTCCGTCTTCATTCCGGCCGCAATTAGAGCGGCGGTTAGGACGTGGCCGGAATTGCGGAATAACGCGACGTCAACTTTGTAATGAGCAAAGTTAATAGCTACGCAACGCCGCGCGCATCCTGATTCTGATTTAAAACTTCGTATTGTTAGAATAGCATTTAGGTTAATTTAACTCGTATGTGCAGCTTTTAGAATACTGTGTTCCATTATAGCGTTAAATACAATGGCATGTTCATGCAATACAGATAGTCATCATTAATATGTATAGCTCGATGTCAACTAAATAACGCATGTTTTTTTCCCAAAAATACTTATGTTTCAGAACATTTAGTTTAATTTGTATAAGATTAAAGTACGCGTCAGGCGGGCAGGATCGATGTGCGGCCACTTTGCAGATAGCTGCTGATTTATGTGCCTTCCGTCAGCGCCGACGGCGCGCTATTATTCATCGCAACACAATAAGAAAAACTGCTTAAATCTCACTACACATTTTTACAAAAAAATGTGTATTCTATGTGTATTGTATCTTTAGTGTATTGTGTGCGCAATTAGATATTTTCAGTTAATATGCCGCATACCTAGTTACAATAATTACAAACCTAATGAGATGACTAGTATTAATTGTAGCAAAAGCGGGTATTCAATTTTATAACTGGCCGAATTTTTAGTATAGACCGCAACACTTCGCAGAATATTGTTAACGTTAAGCGTTACGCGTTGAAGGATCCTAGTTCATGGTGTCACAGAGAACACGAAGGAAATGCAATTCCCGAAGGATCGAGATGAATAGGAGTCGAGGCCGTAACTTCGGCTGCACATCTGTCAGGGTTGTCAGGACGGCGATACAGTGCAGCGACGGGCGAGGTGATAAGTCGCCGTAAGTGGCGATTACTCGCTCACGCCCAGCCATCGATCGGTTCCTCGCCGATAAATCGCGCAATCCAAGCTCCAGCAATAAATATCGCCCCGCCAGAGGTATTTGTCTCACTCAGTGGCGGGCGCACCCAGCCGAAACGGTAAATAATACCCTCCTCCTCGGTTAAGTGAACATGAACGCTCGTTTCCACCCCATATACAATCGTTTGTTTTTCAAAACATAAATTTCACAAATTCGCATGAACGCATGTGTAGTAGGTAACTCAGAATTTATGTGATGTTGTTCTTAAAAGATCTTCCCACGTAAGATGAAATGTGAACAATCTGCTAATTTTGTAAAAAATCTACCGAATTTGTAAGACCATAGGGATATTTATTATTTTAAAGCTTGCAGCGTTTATAGTTCATAACTAAAATTTGCACCCAAACTGTTTAAAAAAAACTTAATTACTGGCACAAAATCGACCATCATTTAACTTTCTTGACAGCTCCACTGCCGTACAAAATGACTTGAAAATTACAATAATAAAACACGTTACGAGTACCTACCATGATTTGGCTTGCAGTCACTGTAGTCTAGACTATAAGACTACGTAAATGTTTACAGCGTGAGGAAAGCTAAATTATCATTGAATTTATATGGCATATTTCATACATTTCCAAAATATACCTCGAATGTGGATACTACCAGTATGGCCATGTAATCAAATTGTAGAAGGTTCACTTTAACTGCACTCTTCGCTTCTTTCGATTTAAAACTTTTCTATGTACTTAATTAGATTTTTGGTTTTTATTATACAATAAGACTTTTAGTGATATTCCTGGCGAAAGTAAAATAGACGTCAATACATATACAATAAACTGTAGGGTTGCTTGACTATAGTATACGGTTGGCTCGATTAATTTTGTTACAAAATAAATTGTATTTGTTGTTATAAGTTATATACAATAAGTATAAGTACTTAATTAAAATCATTTTTGAATTCCATTACTGATTGGTTAGAGGGTCTACATTTAAATTTGTTCCTCCTATTACAGACAAAACCCTGTTTAATATAATTTCAAACTGACTGTTCCTACAATTTTAAGCATAAAACCAAGGTAAAAATAGTAGAAAACCATTGAATAAATTCAGATTTTCTTTATTAAGTATTTATAATTTTATTACCAAAACTATTTTAGACTAGGTAAATTTATCTGTCTCGATAACACACTAATTTTTAGACTAATATATGTTTGAAGATTCTCGAACGGTCTTATAAATTGTACCTATTTGTTTCTATGGACTGATTTAATGCTATGTTTTTCTAATTACCTAAAAGCTATACTTTAGAAATTGCTAATTGAGGCACCCTGATTTATCGTGAGCATAATATGTATTCAGTATGCGCATACTGCGCGGTTTAATTACAAAGTGCCTGGTCCTTAATCCCTTGTTCCTCAATCTGGGGTCCCGAACCCTAGGGGTGCTGCTAGCAGGTACCGATATTCGTGTAGTTAAACCCGTCGAAAATACAACCAATAAAAATAATGGTACAATACATAATCTCATTTTAACATTACTTACGTATTCGAGCCTCTTATAGAAATACGACATGACGCTTTGATAAAAAAACATAATTGAAGGAAGGATTGAAGGAAAGCGAGGAAGAGGGAGACCTAGTAGAAGTTACATGAAACAAATAAAAGAGAAAGTAGACGTTGTGTCGTACAAGGAAGGCAAGGAGGCGGCTTTAGACAGAGTTAGATGGAGACAGCTACATTCATCACTTTCATCAGTTACGTCGACAAGACTTTGACTCTTAAATTAATGATGATGATATTCTATAATCATATTAATTATTATCAGCACAAGTAAAGATTAATTAGAAGGAAAGAGCATGTTGTCTACTCACCTCGGCAGCATTTGCGCATTGCATTCGCATCTTAAAGATTGCTGACCAGACCATATCACATAGGAAGTTTTAAAGTTATAAAAGCGTGATACATAAATATATTCTAATTTAATAGATGACACAGAAGATAGTCTATTGCAAACTGCAGGTACATTTTTACATTGAAATACGAACGATATGCCGAAAAAAACTTGACCTTGTTCATTTTGTACTGTACCTACCTTTCAAGTGATTAAAGTTAAGTAACGAAGTTAAATATCACGTTAGCTTGAAAACCTTAACCAATAAACAGACTTAGACATTGAGCCGCATTGAAAATATGTAAATCAATATAACATGTAAAAGGATAACCTACAAAAGCACATTAATTACCAATTCACACAAACCGCGCCGTTTCCCATTGAAACCGCGAACAAACGGGTGAAAATAACTCCACAGGAAATTTAGGGTGCTCAATAATGACAACAGAATGATATTTATTTAGGTGCACATATGTGGAAATAATTTCCATTATTTGAATAGGCGGAGGCAGGGCGGAGGGTCGCGATATTGCGTCCCTGCTAATCCTTTAAATATATTATTGCACGTTGGTGACCGTACCCTACCCGGCCGCAAGGAGGGACAATTTTTTAATGTTTCCGAAATCGATATTAATGTTTCTTGGTGCTGTTATATTTAATATGCTGGTTATTTCTGCTTTTAGAGGGCAAAAATACAAGTACATTTTAATGATTACTCGTAGTAGTTATTGATAGTTAAAGTAATCTCATAATTTTTCGCGATTTCTTAGTCGTTTCCATAATGAAAGTTGCTCAGCGTATTACCCTGTTCACTTTTGCTACACAACCCAAAAATCACTTTGTAGTATACACCATGTTATCCGTTTTCTAGTTTTATTCTATAATATTATTCAGTAGTATAAGTTCTGTTACGCAGTAGTATCTATCTAAATACAAAAACTCCCCTCCGGCTCCGGTAAGAACAATCTTTTGGCAAACTTTTTCTAAATGATGATGAATTGTCCATCTAAATAGAAAATCTTGTCAAATCAACGTCCGCAGATTAACTATGGCCTGATGAATTCGCTGCTATAGTCATTACACGGTCAGACTGCGGCCAAATTGCTTTAAATTTTAAATTAAACTGGAATCACAGTTTTATTAGTGTCATCAATCAAATAACGCTCTAACCAAACTCGTACCCCTTGTTTCAGATCAAACGACAATCAACCTTAGGACGTGGAATATAGACTTCATTTCATAATAATGGTGCAGGATAAATCACTATTCCAAAGTCAAATAAACACGCGCTCATATAAATGGATAGAGGATATAAACTTGGAATTGATGCTCACTGAATATAGGGTTGTCTCATTGTAATAAATACGTCAGTCGTAAATTTACGGTCAAGTATTGGCTTCCGTGTTTCTGTTTATTATTTGTGAACTTTGCAAGCATTCATTTTGAATAATTGAGAAATCGCGAGCACTATTTGATTGTGTGTTTTTTTATAATTTACAATAAACAAAAATAATTACTTAACGATAAAACATCGTAAACGTATCTGCAACACAGGCTTCGTCAGGGGGCAACAAATCTTGTTATCGGGTTTCAGAATGTTATACAAATAATTTTAAATTGCTTGCCAGCGTAAAACGAGATTATTGCTACGAAGTCTACGAACTATAAACACGGTTTGACAATTTATAAGAGCTAACATGATGCATAAGTAAAATCTAAGAATCTTGATAGGTGGCCGAGTCCAACCCGGAAAATGATGTGATTTACGTTCGGACTGGATTAGTGACAGCCCTACGGTGCAGATATTAAATGCACCCCGCGGCGCTGCAGCCCTGTCACGGCCACTGGCTTACGACTGGCTGCTTCGTAGCACCAGCAAACCTACTCTCGATACTAAGAAACATGCAATACTGTCATATTATTGAGATTGTTACAGTACTGCAAGGAGACATTTCGCATCTTGTAATAAAATAAAAAATAATATACCTATTGAACGAGAACTGGAGGAACAAGAGAAGTAAAGCAGACCTCGGGCTTCCAATCAGCAGCTGAGGTTGCAATACGAATAGCGAAGATGAAATGGAGCGTATAAGGAGAGGAGAAGGTCTTAGCTTCACTTTAAGGAAATCTGTATTTTAATATTTTATAGTATTTATGATATTATATTATATATAGGTACAAGCGTAATGTAAAAAACACTGTGAAATCGTATATAGACCAAGTAAGATATTACAGTATTACATATTCGCATCAGTATTGCGATACAGCGAGGAAATGCCGCCAGCATCCTCGGTACAATGGCAAAAGGGCCAATCTTAGATATAGGTTAGGTTAAGTAGATTAGTTAGATTTAATCTATGTACATAAATTGTAGTTTTGAAAATAAATATATAAAAAAAATAAAGAAAGACTAAAAAAGTAGCTAATTGACTGTAAGAAAGAAGAAGGCACAAAAAATTCAATTTGAATTAAACCAAAGAATATTTTCTAGATACCTTTAATGTAATCTTGTTAACGTTTTGCAATGTCACTTACGTATGTAGTAAGGGTCACGGTCCATACAAAGTTGAGAAAAATTGTGCGCTGCGAGTTACAGTTTTGTAATTTTAACCAGAGCTAGAGGGTCTCAAAATAGTTGTTTTTAGATGTGGAGGGAAAACTAATTCCCCCCCTGAGCGCGGGGGGAGGGGGGTGAATGTGCATGCGGAAGGGTAGCGTTTAATATTTTTTTACTAATTAATAAGGCCTACTATGCATTGTTTGGTATCATTTTCGTGTAAAACGGACCTGGAAAATCCATTTTTTATCATAAACATGAGCAATTTCATATAAAAATGTAGATTTTTTGGAGTAAAAGTAAAAAAGTTACCGTTTTTATTTTAATTTAAGCGTCATATAAGTATTAAAAAACAAACTTATCCAATTAAAAAAAAATGAGTAAGATAGCATATTTATTGCAGTTTTTAAAAATATACACATTTTGTAGTATTTCATACAGAAATTCACTGAAAAAAAATTTACTTGACGCGTACCTCCAACAAAAACCTCCGCGTAATCTAAAAAAGAGACTTTAGTGCCGGCAACTGCTCATAGATTATACATATTTTTGTACTTGCATATTATTATTCATATTACAATTGTAAATATTTATTGATATGAAAGTAAATTGAATATTTTCTGATCTTCTTTTTTTAAATAACCTAAGATTATTAAGAATTTTATTTGTTCTGATTCTATTTTTAGATTTTATCGATTATTGTATACCGCGTGTATATTATATATCTGGTCTATCTGATCACATGTATGATATATAGTATCTGATCATATGAATCGGAATGGGTAATCATTTTTACAAGTGTCATTAGGTAATGATCTCATTACCAAAGACGATAAAGGTAATTTTCACTAACCGGGACTAAACAACTAACCCAGTTCACCCACGTTAAAAGTTTATATCAAATGGAATTTGACAATCAATTGTTAAACGTTTACTTCATAAATCATCATTATTACCATATCAGCCGAAAGACGTCCACTGCTGAACATAGGCCTCCCCCAAAGATTGCCACAATGACCGGTCCTGCGCCACTCGCATCCAGCGGACTCCTGAGACCTTCACTGTCCACCTTGTGGGGGCCTACCCACGCTGTGCCTTCCACCTGCGAGGCCGCCGCATTGGCCATCGGTTCTACGTGCAATGTGCCCCGCCCACTGCCACTTTAGTGATTCGGAGAGCTATGGAGCTATACTTTGGTTCTGCTGCGGATCGTCTCATTTCTAATATGACCTCGCAGAGAGACTCCCACCATAATAGCCCTCTCCATTGCCCTGTGGGTGACTTTAAGCTTTCTTATGAGGCCCATTCTAAGCGACAACGTTTCAGTACCGTATGTCATCACTCTTTTAAATCTTTGATCTGTGTGTTGCCACACTGATTAAATACTTTTGTCTTCAAGAACTACGGAATATTGGACGAAAAGATGTGTAGTAGCTTCCCAAACGCTGCCCAACCTAGTCGGATTCGATGATTGACCTCTTACTCAAAGTTGGACCTACCTAACTGGGTAGCTTGTCCTAGGTATATTATAGTCGTCTACACCTTCGAGTTTAGTCTCCGAATGTAACGGGAGTTTTCGTCTTATCCATGTTCATCCTAAGACGAACTCGCTCGAAGGCGCTACTGAGGTCAGGCAGCATCGTGCTGAAATTTTCCAAGGTCTCAGCCAAGACCACCGTATCATCAGCGAATCGAAGGTGAGTGAGGTACTCGCTGTTTATGTTGATACTCACCTTTTCCAGTCCAGTCTTAAAGACATCTTCCAGTGCAGCGGTAAACAGATTAGGGGAGATGACACCTCCTTGCCTGACTCCCCGCTGCAGTATAATATGCTTCAAGCTCTGGTCTTGGAGTCGGATTGACATAGTGGCGCTTTCGTACAAACACCTCAACATTTCGACATAGCGGTGGTCTACTTGGTTCCGTTAAAGAGACTGTAGTACTGCCCAGAGTTTCGATCAAATCGAAGGCCTTGGGGGTTACCATGACTTATGCGATTCAGTTTAGTTTGCTAAGTTGAGCCAGTCTTATTAAACCGCATTAGTACGTCATGGAAACGCCCCTTATTGTAGTCCACAAACGCTAAACGCTAAACAGAGGGGCAGGTTATACCTATTCCTCGGTCTTCTGTATAACATTTACGTAACGCCAATTCGGAAACCGGCTTGTTCGGGAGGTTGGAAGTCATCAAGCCTGCATGCAAGACAATTCGTAATGACTTTTGAAAACATCTTATAAATATGGCTCGGAAGTGAGATGGATCGGTAGTCCTTCAATAAGGCGTTGTCACCTTTTTTCAAGAACAATACCACCACTCTTCTGTTCCATGCCTAAGGCGTTCTCCCTTCCGGAGTTGAACAACTTCGGATTGGTTTACCACCTGGCTTCAGATGCTCAGCTATAATTCCGTCTTCCCCAGACGCCCTGTTATTTGTGAGCTGTTCAAGAGCCATTCTAATATCACACAGGCGGATGTCTTGGATATCCTCTGTATAGTGCCGGGTCAGTCACTTACTTCATAAGAAATTTATCAATTATCATATTCCGTGTGAAATAAACGTTTAATCCGGGTTGCTTGGTTAACCCAGGTTGATGCAATTTGCCTTAATAGACATTATGTAGTATTTTGTTTACGTAAAATCGCTAAATTCCCGCAGTAGAAACGTACTGTCAACAATAAGTCAAAGCAACGTCCCTTTTTTATTCGAAGTACGCGACAAGTGCAATTTTTTTACAACTTATTTTTGCATGGAAAATTCCAAAGAGTATATATTTTTAAAAACTACAATAAATATGCTATCTTGTAGTATTTTTTTATTTTCATATATTTATTTGGTAATACTTATATAACGCAACAATCAAAATAAAAACGGTGATTATTTTACCTTTATACCAATAATTATTTTTGTTCTATATGAAAATCTTCATGTTTATTATCAAAAATGAATTCCCCATGTCTGTTTTATATGAAAATGATACCAAACAATGAATAGTAGGCCTAAATATTAGACGAAAAAATTTTAAACATAACCCTTCCGTTTGCACATTCACCCCCCTCACCCTCGTTCAGGGGGGGAATTGGTTTTCCCTCCACATCTAAAAATATTTATTTTTACACCCTCTAGCTCTGGTAAAAATTACAAAACTGTAACTCACAGCGCACAATTTTTTCCATTTGGACCTCTACTAATGTGGCCTCTGTGCATATCAAGCTAATACCCACGTTGGTAAAATAATTGGTACTTTTAGAAACCTTACACTGTTACACACTAGTAAACTCGTTTATAGATAAAAGCTGTGTGCAATGCCGCTGACAGCCAGTGTGGCACGAAGCATTATTTATTTTACCTGAAAACGAGGTATCACGTTCCAATTTTTTTTTGTTTTAACACTGTCTGCGCTGTATGCAAACAGTTTAGCAGTTATTCTTTTTGGAGAATACTAGCAAATGGATGAGTGGCATGGATTTCCATGGCAAGCTAGCGTATATGCAGTTACACAGGTATACCTACCTACTTACATAAATATGTGCAGAATTTGAAGTACCTACTTAACTTTCGATTCAATTAGCTTTCTAAGGTGTCAATTTATAGTAAAAAATTGGCATGTTACTTCCGTAATCACTAATTATATTTCTGCCAGTACGTACTTTTCACATAAGTATTACTTTCGAATAAAATTACGTAGTTTTATTTCAGTACCAATTTCCTAAGGCCAACTTCGCTTAGCTATACTTAAGTATACTAGGATTGCAAGATGGTTCACTTCTTCATTGGCATGTTACACGGTCACTGGCAGACTGGCGTGAAAATGTATCAAAATTATGAGAACTACTCGCATTTGGTCTTGATTATTCACTTCTAGGCTGGGGTTTCCACTAGGCTTACACACAACAGTCACAACATCTAATGGCTTCAAAAAGGATGTTTCACCACGTTTACATTTGTAAATCACAGGATTCCACGCCGACGAGATGTCTTGGCCCTTATTTTGATTAAAATTCCGATGTTTCTGAATTTCAATAGCTTTCATGCCCGAAACGTCAGGATAATATTAAATACAAGTTTATGGGATTAAGACCTGTTTGTCGTTAAAATATGACTGGTAGTACCTAGTAAGTAGGTAGGACCTACTATTTTAGGTATAATTTCAATAAAATTTCGACCCTCCTGAAACTTCCAAAATGCCTCTAAGCTAAGGGGCCTTTTTTGAGTTACAAAATCTCACAGGCAACAGGAATGCACATATTTCTAGGCCAACCTGTATAGTTGATTTCTGTTGATTCAAGTAAGTAAATTTGAACGATTAAAACTTTAAAGGTTTTAACTAGCAATGTACCGAGGAGAAGTTTCATAAATTGCGTAACTTCTATAGATAATGTTCTCGGCAATTTTAATTTTACAAGCTATCTTATCATGTCAAAACCGATGTACACATACATGCCTTTTTGCGATTGTAAAATATAATATTATTTGTAACACTTTTTTATAAGTTCTCGTGGAAACATTCTCAATGAGAACTTACTCTTAAATTCTCATGAAAATTCACGGAAATTTCCGAGTAGGTATATTCAATTACAATCTAATCATACTTATTTTAATTACATACCTATACTTACACTTACGTTCAATTTGCCCTAACGTTTCAGACATAACTAACCTTGCGGCGCAGGAAACTAAAAAGAGAAGATTTCAAATTAATAGCGCTATTAAACAAATTAATAAACTCAATTCCTAGATACATAAATTGGCTGTATTAGGTAAAATATAGTAAGCAGTAAACACCGTAGATCGATAGATTAATTCCCTCCACAGACGTCAATAGCGTGGTTCAATGAGTTGTGTCGTGGGTGAAATGTGTCGCTCAGATGAGACGTCGCGGGCTGTTTCACGGACGATTGCCGACGACGCCCTTTGCAAATTCCGCGAAAACTAACAAGCGTTGAGGGCAAAAAATGTGCGAACCGTTTGTGCTTTTAGAGATAGTTTTCGGGTTTTATTGGCAAATCCGCTAGGACATATTATATTTGTAATATTTTCTAGCCCTTGCGATGATGATATTGAATGTAATTATTGTTGTATCGATTACATCAGATCGAATCGTATACGGTCAGGTCTCCACCAATTAAGATAAGGGAACTAATTACGGGAATATTTTGACGCTAAAAAGCATCGCAAAGTGCGTACCTAACCAAGATGCCAATCGTTAACGTTCACATCGTATTTGAAGGGTTCACGGAAAGAACATGTCTAATTCATTCAAATCACAGAAGGAAAAACCACCTTACTTTTAACAGAATAAGGTGTGAAATTGCCCTGATTTTTTTAAGCACTGGACATGTATTTTCCGTGGACCTTTCATTTGCTCTCTCTCTGTCACTCTTTCTAATTAGTGGTTGCGTATCTTGGCTACGCAACCTTGTATAGGTATAAGCTCAGGACAATAGAATTAATAATTTCAAATGTTTAACTTTTCGTATACGATTTTGCTAAATATCGCTGATCAGTCGGCTGCTCAGTGCTCAGTGCTACCAGTCTCTTATCCGTGGTCAGGATGCTTAGCCAAGTTGCCAATCAATCGCTAGCGCTTGGTAGCGTATCGTAGTTTTCCCTCTCTGTCACTCTTGCATATTAGTGCGACAAAAACAGTTAGCTGCCTTTCGTTTACGATTGACGATTAAGCGTTAGCGATCGGCAACTAGTCTAAGCATGCAGGCATTTTAGTTATATTACTTACCTACTGATTTGTGCAAAAATATCGTAATCATGCGAAAGCATCCTTTGGCTTTTTTAACCATTGTCACAAGCACAAGCCGTGGTTTCATATTAGACACGGAAACAGATGCTCATTGGCACGCGTCATCATGGTAAAAGAATAGGTACTAAACTAACATACTCGTAACTTTATTATAGCCTCCCACTTAGTTTATTCTCATAGTAATCATAAAATCATGTTCACACCCAATTTGCAGCCAAGCATTTTACAACAACCGTTTAGTTAATTCATATTTTACGGCTAATTGAGTCATAAGCAGGCAATGACCCTAATGAGAACAAAAATAATGTCGGTCGATTTGTCGGCGCGAGCGCACGATTTATTGGGCGCGCAGCGCTAAGCCCGCCAGAGATTAGGGTTGTCAAAAAACTATACATTCCTTTATTTTTAAATAATTATCAAACTTTTTTGAAAATTGAAATATATATGTTCGAATTTAGGCTCATGTTGAAACATACATTTTAAAGATCTAAATCCAAATTAAGTAGACATCTAAAATAAAGTTTTTTATACGTTAAATTTAACTTAGCTATATCAACTATCTTATTGACACAGATCTTAAATTTCTTGGCTGCGTGTTGGTTTTATCTAAACAACAAGCCGATCCGTCTGAAAATAAATAAGTACTAATATTATCTATCTAGATGGTACAAATTCGGCTATTTCTAAATTACTTAATATACCTAAATCTCAAGTTTCGATCATTTCCGCTCGTTTATTACTCGTACTCGTACCAATACGATACATAAAATATTGTATCATGAATTTCATAATACTCATACTATTCGAAATGTTCTGACAGCCCTGTACATACCGATCGCAATGTTTTGAAGAACACACGCGGCCGATTGCATTCGAAATTAATATCTACTTGAAGTTAAGTCTGGCTCAACTCGAAAGTATCGATTTACACCATTCAGTGAAGGGCTTGAAACTTGTAACGTACAATGATTTAAAAAACGCAGGAAAATTATGATATTGCACAATTCATTTACGATTTCCACCTATCCAGTGTCTGGGAAGTACATTAAATAAATGATTTAAAAAATAGCTAATGTAAATTTATAAGGATTCCTTGGTACACCTACATTATTTCAATATATAGTTTTAAATAAATTCAAGTTTATTTTAAAATAAAAACAGTAAATAAATGAGATTATTTACTGTTTTAACAGAGCATTTTATTATTTTTTACTATGCTTTCCATTTAGAATTGATTTTATTGGAGATCCTCGTCTGCCAACACGTTAAGCCAGTAATTAATTAATGTTTTTCGTAACAAATCTGGTCCAGATAGTGTTTTCGTCGTCCGTCTTTTGTTTTACGATCATCTCCCGTGTAACAATTCACCGAATGCAAGAGTTTTAGGATTAACTCGCGCTAAATCTCCACATACCGAAGAAACCGTGAAGTATTCCGTGAATCCCAGAAAACATTGTAAATAGAACAGTCCTAACCGCAGAATCTGTAACAGGCCTTCGGAACTATTGACAGTGAGTGTGGGTGCGATCAGTCTTAAGCCGGGGATTATGAGGAGACCGAAATAGACGGTTCAAATGCTCAGGGATTAAGGGATTCCATGTTCCGTCGGAGGCACAAAAATACCGGGGAACGGATGCGCCGATTAGTCTAAACACTCGCGCACTGCACCTCCGCAATGGGACAAAAAGTCACTTCTATATTTAAGATTACTCATTAATTTTGGCTATAATGGACAGTTACTGTGATCCGCTGTATAAATCACTCAACAACGGGTAACCCGTTATACGTAGGTAACATAAATATTCAGATCATTAATGATACTTACTCGAAAAGAGAGTAAGTACCAATAATATGTAGATTATTTGAAATCAATGTTGTTTTAATTGGTTTGTCTAATCTAGATGCTTAAGTAGACTGCAGACTGAAGGTCTAACTGATTAGTCTAGATGGTTTGCTGTAAAGTCAAACAATAACTAATTTGCTCTTATTCATTGTCTAACTATTGTTGCGTCTTAGTAGCTATATTACGTTTTATTACTATGATTGCCAAATTATTTGCCAATAATGGATAATATAATATGTAGATAGTAGGTATACAAACCAATAACATTTATAAATGAGTACCAACAACGAATGAACTTGGTGCTTTTTGGTAATATAATGCATATACGCAAAAGCCTTTTTTTCTGCAATAACACTCGGTCAATTCTAACAGTTCTATTCCAGAGCGTATGCCGGTTTTCAGAGAAGGTTTTACCCTGTAGTCCTTCCTTTTAGGTAGGTATTTAAATAACAAATGTAAACGTAAACCGTAAACGGTAGATATCCTCAAGTGGTTTCTTGATTCCGTTGTGGGTAGATGAAAACATGACACGACGAATAAAGTAGGTTTAAGTCAGGTAAGTCAATGATAGATCCAGGTGGTTTTGTATTTGGTGGGTTAACCTGAATATTATAACTACCCGAATATGTTGTTTGTTTGCTTGTGTACAAGTTGTTTGTCTACTTTTACTTATTTAAATTCCTAAGGACCTGTTTCACCATCTCCGAACAAAATATATCTGCCAGATAAATTTTAGCTGGCTTTTTTTAAATCGGGGAAAAGAATAGTGAAATAGTGATAGTTTTATCTCGCGGATATATTTACGCTTTTGATGGGTGTGTTGTGTACCTATAGATAGTTCCACGAGAGTTGAGGTCACGCATACATCAACATGTCATGTAAACACATGGCGAATTTGAAATTAGTGATCTTTTTTCGTACTGACAGCAAACCCAATTGCCAACTGTAAGATTGGCCAAAAAGTTTGTTCAAGGGATTTGCTTCAATATTTTGACGCAAGTCATTCATTCATTCACTACATTTTTTGCAATTAGTTCTTCATTTGTCACATACAAATGTATTAATCATTCACCTCAACTCTGGTGAAATTACCTATACAAATATTAATATAAATGATAAATAATAGCTCACCCTAACTCTCGCTTCCGTCAGATTAGTCCACATGGCGATCTCCTCCCTCGTGGACATGTCAGGGTACCGGTTCCTCGCGAACGTGGCCTCCAGCTCCTGCAGCTGCTGGCTGGTGAAGTGCGTGCGCTGGCGCCGCTGCCGCTTGTTCTTCTTGTCGCCCTTGTCGTCCAGCCCGTCGTCGCCGCCGACGCCCGGGGTCGTCGACTCCGTTTTGATGGTAGCTTCCGTTAGCGGCCGGGAGTCTACGATAGAAAACACCACTTGAGATTAAAATATTATAGTAGATTGTTCAACGAGGGACTAAAACAGGTCATTATGGCTGTTTAGTCCCGAATTAAACACTCTACTTTTCACCTCGAATGCGAGGAAAAAAACTACGTTCTACATAATCTCAGTATTTATTAACAGAAATAACAAATAAGAAACAAAAAAATTATATGTTCTGCGATGTCAAAACTTCCGATTTCTTCGGAACATGGCAAACTTTTTCAAGTTATATGGTTTAGTTGCAGTGTGGTTTTAAGCATGGAATATATGCTACAAGGTGATGACGGTTGATATTTCATAGATTTTTCATCAAAATATGTCAGAAATACGCCTTCCATAAATGATGTTGGTACCTAATTTGCTTTCCAGTTTTCCAATCCATAAAAGTTTGATACGCTTTTGAATATATTACATTAGATTTCGGCAGCAAAAGATTTTGCACCACCTCTTTTGCATTCTTCTTCATTCTGGATGTAAGGCGTTAATACTTCTTCATCGCATGACGTGACATCGTAAATTATATAACTACGATTTGAACAATATTACCTACTTATGGACAAAAATACAAAAATAAGCAATCAAATTCGTTCCGCGTTTTAGTTTTTATCTGTATTCCTTTTTCGAATGACGCTTTAAATACTTGCATATTTAGTCAACGAATTGGAGCTTACTACATAACTATTTTGAAGCTAATTGGTTATTAAAACATAAGTAATAAATTGGATTCAATCTTAATCATATATTAAACAAGTATTAAATATACAAGTATATCAAGAAAATAAATCGATTCTCCTTAATATTTTTGCACGATTCACATTTTGATTTCAATGTCAATAATCGTTCGTTCAAAAATCATAAACACCAGAATTGGCTGTTTAGGGGTTTCCAAAGACAATTAAAAAAAAGTTTAGAGGTTGTATCCACGGCATGCACAAAAGTGGTCCATACACAAGCACTGAAAATGGCGACTATCCTTTATTCTTGAACACCGTGAGTGTGGCTGTTTATGGATTTCCAACGTCAATTAAAAAAAATTACTTTAATCCCTAGAGATTAATAAAGAGTTTTAGTCCCGATATGCAGGGACTAAAATAACATTTTAAGAGCATGAGAAGTGAAAATATTTTTTTTTATTTATTGAATTATTAAAACAGTTGCCAAATATTAAAATTATCACAGGCCCTGCAAAACTGTTTAACAGTTTGACTGCAGGATAAAAGTAAATAAGAAAATAAACACATTAACTTAAAGTTAGGACGGACTTGACAGTTACTATGGCAGGCTATTTAATAAATACATTTTTATTTTTTTCTTAAATTTCTGCTTATTTGGTTCAAGACGGATGTCCACTGGCAAACTGTTAACCCCCTTATTCATAATTGTCTGCTAACTTAATAAGCCGCTAATAATTGTTTGTTCCTTTTGGTCTTAACAATGTGTCCATGAGAGCAAAAGGGACAAACAATACTTAGCGGCTTGTTAAGTTAGCAGACGTTTATGAATAAGGGGGTTAGAGTGTAAATGTCATCTTACAATAATA
Source organism: Thaumatotibia leucotreta (assembly GCA_025490895.1). Lineage (NCBI taxonomy): Eukaryota > Metazoa > Arthropoda > Insecta > Lepidoptera > Tortricidae > Thaumatotibia > Thaumatotibia leucotreta. Next base: position 37,922 of record JALPQI010001351.1, on the reverse strand, counting down.
TGTAAAAGGCTTCATGAAAATACGAGATGAAGATGACACTCATTTTTTTGTCATACCTATCAAATATGTTATTCAATAATTAAACACCTACTAAAGTCAAAGTCAAATTCTTTATTCAAATTTGAATAGCAACAAACTTTTTTGAATCGTAAAGAGACTAAGTTAGATAAAATTAAAACAACTTCCGGTTCTAACTTCTAACACTACACCGCTGACCCGAGAAGAACCGGTAGGTAAGAAACTTGGCTGGACTTATTTTTTCAAATAATCATGGTAGGTATGACTTTTATTAGACAACTATTTAGTTGTCTACATAATAGCATTATTTAAGACAAAATTCTTATCTTTAATCCCTCTCACAACTATTAGAATACTAATAAATACAAGAATGTAAAAAACATGAGTAGGTATTATCAATGACTGCGGTAATCATCGGTAGCGAGTCTAAACCATGGCTTACTGCGTCTAATGCTTTTACGACGCCCGTAAATTCAAGCTTAATGCACATTCCTTGCTTTATTTTGATATGCAGTAATAAAATCTGTTTCTCGTGGAAATTATTAATTCAGATTATTAAAAAAGATCATTCGTATTTACTATCATCATTAGGTAAGTAGTAATCCTCGATGATCATTTCTGCATTGGAAATCGACTTGCCTGATAATATTTTCTTCGGTTACCGCGATAGTTCTGCATGAAATATAACTATTTTAACGGATTATACCGTGACTTTACGGGTGTCACCCGTAGTCCACGAATCCTGTAAAGTGTTCGCAACATCGGGATGTAGCTAAATGAATGAACATACGCGATATAGGTAATTGGTTAAAATAGTTTAATTTCACGATTTGTTAGGTTTTTATCTGTAAGGCACATGGAAAACGATTGTTCCAAATGTATTTAGTTTAGATGTCACACTGTGAACCAAAGACAATCATCCGTGGACTACGCCACCTCAACACACGTCCCAGTGCCTATAATTACAAGTACGTACATGCAGCGGGCTTATCGCATTGACACCGGGATCCGCCTAAACCCATATGCGCGGACTGATTGCCATCGGCCTCGTATCTCGTTGATGTAATAACCTATCACTTCCAAGGGTGATAGGTATGCATTTTGGCGCAGATTAAATTAATTTGAAAATATAGTATTCAAAACTAGTTTTGGTAAAAGAACTTTTAAACTACATATATACTGTACCTGTAGCCATTATTTACTTTAAAAAAAATGTATTTTGAATCATAATCATAAACACAAAAATAATTTTCGTTTTATTTATTATTGCTCTTATTTCGGGTAGGTTGTGGTTAGATTACAGCAGGTAAGTACCTACTTAATATTATTATAATACCAATTTGTCTCTTGATTACACTGTCAAATAAATCAACTGCAGGAATACCCATTGATATACTGTAATCTAGAATTGTTTTATACATAATACCTATCTATTATTTATTACACCTTATCGGATTAAAGGTTACAAATTTATTGTGCCTACTTATCTTGATTGAAGACTCAATAAATAGTTAATTTAGAAAACAAGGCCGGTCGTTAGGTAGGTAACTGTCAGTATGGTCTACATACGTGATATTCGCAAGCTGCTTGATTTTTTTACGATATTCTTTCTGTGTCGACCGAAGTGCCTCTTAATTACACTTTTAAATCTGATAGTGACAGTTTCAAGCAATATTGCAGTATTTATAACAGTAGCACATTACTGCAAAACAAAACAAACATTAATTGTATTATTATAATTAGAATAAATAACCGTATTTAATAAGCATATCTGCGTTCTGAGATCTCAAACTAGAGGAAGTGTGTGGATTGGATAGTTTATAGGAAACATCGAAGGCTTGAAAAACTTTAATCCATACAGTACATAGGTACCTACATATGATTATGCATACGTCAAATAGATATCCAACGTGAATTTCTAATAACACCGTCGCTTCCAATCAAAACGTTTGCGGAGGATTAGCGCGCGCGTATCTCGTTAATTTCGACAACTTTATTAAAACCATCAATCTGTACGGTTTGGCAATCTCATTGGCGTATAATGAACAAGGTGGGATTACGGTCTCAGGGTTTAGGCGGAGCGCTACCGGTGGAACTGGCGATAAGGTCGATAGAGGTTGTGATAGCGGCTATCGGCGATACGCTTTGTGAGTCGCCGACCGATCCATCACCGCGGGCAACCTTTGCGTTGTACCGACGCGATATGGACGTGTAAATATCGCACGAACATGTGTTACCGATATCGGTACACGGCCACTTCAACGATCACTCTATTCGATAACATCTTTAATGTACCAAGTAATAGATAGTTACATAATAAGTGCCTGTTTCTGGTGACACTTATTGGTGTAAAAGTAATCGAACACGCAAGATACCGCGCTTAGTAACGACAAACCAACATAAACTACACAACGCAGTACGACATAAATAGATATTTAGATAATATACAACATACGTAATGCTTAAAACAATTATGTATATTTACTTTGTATTCGTTTAGTGTATATACATTTTGTATTGTTGATGTAAAACCCACCCTAAGCGAGCTACGAGCGTAATCTTATTTCAAAGCAATAATACCTCATTGAAAAAAAACTATAAATCACAGAAATATATCAAATATCCAAACCAATCAGCAAAGGCCACAGAATAAAAATCATAAAAATGGCATAGCTAATTAGAGCAAGCCGCTCGCCGGCATGTTTGTGAAGGCATTAGAATAAGCGCGACGGTATTTGCCATAGGTTTCCGGCGCTCGCTCAGTTTGCTTTCAGTTTCAAGTTTGTCACTGCAGTCGCTTTAATGAAAAGTTATAATTTACCAAGCTGTTGTGTTCTGTGACGTTGTAATTGATTGGCGTTATCGATAGCAATAAGAAATTTACATTTTTACGTTTAATTATTTTTAAAATTACTTGATATAGGTATTCCTTTTATCTATTGGGCAATTCCATGCATAACGTAATGAAAGTGATCAATTTCTCGAATGTTTATTTGCTAATTGTGCAAATTTTACTGTTATTATGTCTAGATATCAAAATAATACTTATTCAGATAGAGTGCAACAATTACATTTGGATCGTAAGTAAATAAACAGACGATCGAATAGTCACATTCATTAGAGTTACATGGATTTACCCTATTGATCTCTTTGTTTATCGATGCTGATTAGCTTTTCCTATTCTTGGTCCTTATAACGTAATGCAATTAACGAAATGATGGCGTCATGACCTATAAGATGTTTATTAAACTATAGCACTTTAGTATCAATTTGACAAAATGAAGATGTAGGTTTGTATCGTGCTGTCTGTTCTTCGATTGTAAGCATTCAATTTACATGTAAAGTAACTAAGACATTCGATTAGTGTGACTGTAAAATAACAGCACATTCAGCAGTCAGTATAAAGGTATCAGTAGCAGTAGCATGAGATGCCGCCGCATTATTAACCAGTACTTACTTTCTAACCGGCTCGATCGCTCCAATATGCGTGTACGAGCGGGATGGATAGAAATTAAGTCCTCGTTGATAATACGGCGGTAGCTCATGGCAAGCGTGTATGTATACCTACCAACCGTCAGTAAAATGTAAACAAATATGGCCATGAAAAGCCATAGCATTTGACGTCTTTGACATATATCGTGAAACTCGTTCGCAGATATATTTTTAACCGACTTCAAAAAGGAGGAGGTTAACAATTCGTCGAAATCTTTTTTTTTACGTTAATAATAATAAATGTCAATAATTGGAACTAAAGATGTCATCTCGGGATTTAAGATTTCAAGTTCGTAATAAAACCAAAATTGTGCTCTAAAAGTGCGTTATTATGGTATGGAATAGAATTAGGTTTTAAAACATGTTTATTTTTTTTAGATTCTACTGACTATTGGTATATAAAAGCATGTACTCACTGTCGTCGTTGTGCTTGCGGTCTCGTCGCGGGCGCGGCGGCGCGTACAGCGACTGCTCCACGCCTGAGCCGCCCGACGTCAGCGACGAGTGCCCGCTGTCCCGAAACTCGCCGGTTTCCGCCCAAACTGCGAAACAAAGTATTGTCACTTCAAGATAGTTTATTACCTTATAGGCTTATATCAACTGTGACCAGAGGGCTGGCCAGTATTTCACGCAAAGACTCAGCATAGCAGTCCAGCGCGGCAATGCGGCCAGCCTTCTGGGCACTCTACCTCCCCAGCAGGACCTGGGGCAAATTTTTTATTTATAATTAATTTATTTTTACTGTGTTCATACTTTATTCTTGTTTTTGGAAATAAATAAATCAATTATTTGTGACTGTAGGAACAGTTTCTTGTTAATTACGTAGTTACACTGGTTACTCGAGCGGCAATTACACTTGGTCGTTCACCGCGTGAAAACATTGTGGATTGCCTGGCAAAATCATACTTTGATTTGGCGACCGCATTAGGCGAACGGAACGACGGCAAACTTTGATTTAAACTTTCACGCTTATCACTCATATTTTAACAACAAACGGGTCTTTATCGCGTAAACTTACGTTTAATATTATCCTGACGTTTCGGGCATGATGTTACACCCGTGGACGCAGTCAGGCGTAAGTTTACGCGATTAAGACCTGTTTGTCGTTTTTCGCAAGCAATTTGACTCTAGAACTCATCAGAAGGAATTAGGGTTAAGTACCTTCTACGCATTTTGTCTATTGAAATTGGTCGCTTAGTTTGAAACGCGTGAACATGCATACGCGTGCGAATAGCTGGACGCGGTCTCATACTAAACGACCATTATCTTATCTATAGACAAATCGCATAGGTATATATGCTATAATGTGTCTTCACTACTGCTGTTATTTATTTACTCTAGTATTATTAAAAGGGAATTAGCATATTTTACTCTATTAGTAGACTGTTACTTACACCCATAGCGAGTACAATCCGGTCTCACTAAATGTTTAAATTATTTTATTGTCAATATCAACCAAGCAGTCCGTTAAAAACTTCGCTTTCCAACCAATGTTGAACAATGTTTCTCAGAAGTCAAAATTCTCGAGTAAGTAAGCTCATGAATGGTACTGCTATCTGTACCATACCAAACTTACCTGTAGTGCTACCTATAAGATAACTGGGAACTCTCTGCCCTTTAACTAAAAGTAAAATACTTAAACGAGACTTTCAATATCACTAACCTCATTTGTTATCACTTATAGATAATCACGTCTGCTCTTGAAAAATCGATAATTCACCAGAATATTATAATAGACTTGTACTCGTAGTATCAAGTTCCTCGAGATACGGACACTGCGCGGTAATATGCGCTCAAGCACATGACTTGTGTTTTACTGATAGCTTTGGTGCTTTGAAGTGCCGCAATCTTGTCATTGTGATAAGTTAACCTATTGTTTGCATAATATTTGCAATCATAATATTGACGAGATCATATTTCACATAACATAATATTACTTGATAATTTAAGCTACATATTGTTGCTGTTGCTAAAGTAGTCTCCAATGTGCTCGCAACTGGCTTGGATGTTGTATTTATTTGCACATTAAATATTAATTTGCTTAATTCCATGCAAAGTTGTTTCTACGTGCAAAAGACTTTTTTTTTAATTGTATAAGATTTCGGACGATAAAATCATATGACCAATAATGCAGGCGGACGTTACTATTAATTTCTTGCTTTAAGCAATTAGATAAAAATAAAAGTGTTATACGGCTGACAGGGACACTAAAATGCTCTAAGTCGTAAATTAAACGTTAACATTATTTCAAGAGGAGATCTCATCTCAACTAAATAATGTATTCGCCGAGCGACGATGACGCCCCGTCGCTTACGGGCAATTAAGTGTCCCCGAACACTTGTTAACAAATTAGTCACTGGAGACGTCCGTGTGCGCGCGCCCTTATTTATAGGTCACCCAGATGAGAGACACCCGTGTATCGCTTTGTAGTTAAAAAAAATAAAACCATGTTAGTTTAACCTATAGACATCCTCAACGGATTTGAATATTTTACCATTTTGGTCTTTCGCGCAAACTATTCAGGTTAGAAAAGAAGAATGTTAGAACTCTCTCCCTCTACACAATTTTATAAATACTCTACATACAAGTATAGTTTTGATGAAAAAACAGATTTTCATTTCTATGTATTGAGTAAAATTTATTGTTTTTCTTCTATATTCGTGTAAAATCTTAATGCGGTTCACAGACTACTTACCAAGTATGAACGATATGTAATGCATAATGTAGTTCTTATAGATATATTGATTTAAACTTTAGTTTTTATAGATTCGGATATAAGTGGCTGAGACATACAGACGAACCGACAGACATACATGAAGAATCCTTATGGGTTTCGTATTTCGCCATTTGGCTACAGAATCCAAAACATGGATATAATTTGCTTTGATATACTTTATTAAATATGTACGTGAAGAATAAGACGCATTTTGACCACGTTCCACTTCGGATCACAACGAGATAAACTACGTTGAGTAGCCATCCTTCGAGTTATTTAGTACTGTTTGTTCCGTATCTCAGACACGCACGTGCATCCCTTGTTTGACAAAGAACAACAATTCTTTCACTATGATATCTTTCCTCGGGACGCAGGACCCAAATGTCTCGAATTCACGGCGTACTCGCTTTCAGTGTAGTTACAATTGAGAGGAGATGTAGCGACAATGGATAACGAACGGGATTTTATCTTAGAGTGTTATAAAAGTTACGCAGTCATGTGTTAGGTGTTAAACATGATACACGTTGTATCTTTTTTATGTTCAAATATAGATCTGTAAAAAATATCTTACCTTCCAATTTCCAACCTTATTGTTAACATATGTTTTGAATTTATAAAACTAGTAATTAGTTACCTGTTTTGCTTAATACCTGAATAGCATTTTGAAATTAGGAGGAATAAATTATCAGAAAATGGTAATTTTATTAGTATCGTTTCTCGCTGATCTGCGCTGGGTCTTAGCCGCTACCGACTTATTAAGGTGCATTCAGACCAAATGAGCATTCGCTATTCTAACCCCCTACTCTAGGAAATTCGATCGATACACAAAACGTGATTCGTTGATTTCTTAGAGTGGGGGGTAGAATAGCGAATGCTCGTTTGGTCTGAATGCACCTTTAGAAAGCAATTCTGCTTGAATTCACGTATCCCCCATCGTCAAAAAATGCATCCACTGTGAACTCTTGACGGCTTTAACTCACTATAACTATCACATATAGGTATTTATAGTTACATGTTTATTAGGTACCTACTTACAAAACGTAATTCAAGTGAAAAGGTTTGCAAACCCTTCAAATTGGGCGACCCGCTACCACGATAATAAAATAACATAAAGGTTAGAACTAGTCGTTACGAAAGTGTCGTAATTAAAAAATACGTTTCTTGGTAAAAGGCGTCTTTGTTGGTCTATTTATTGCTCAATAAGAAAACTATCTCATACTTATGTACTACATCTCGAGGATAATTAAGCAGAAATACTATACTTATCAGTGTAACGCGATGGTATGCCACTACCAAAATTTTTGTAGACAAAAAGTAAATGCTATTATTTAACAACAATCCGGAATACTTTTAATTAAAAGAAACGTTCCTGCATTTGTTTTGAAACGGCGCTATCAATCGCGCGGGGCGTGACTCCGCTCAAAACAATGGGATCAGCGAAGACGACTTCCAACAAATACGCTCGAAAAAATCGCCAAATTAACAATTGTAACGATCTTTTTAATAGGTGAACCGAAATGTCACAACGCAATTAAAATACCTTGAGACCAATATTTACGAACTGGTATTTCCGTGTAGGCGAGTTCCGACTTTTTTATGTTACTGGGTGCTACCGATAGACATTTATTGCACAAACATAATCTTCAAGACCAAGCTAACTATGAGAAATCAACTGTAAATACTTGCAAGTATAGTTTTATAACAAGTGCAAATATATATCCAGATTCCAGGTTTATAAAAAAATATTAATCACAAAACAACTCAATTAAGTGTTAACTATTGTAAATAAAATATTAGCAAATAATATCCAGCGATAATACTATGAATAAAATTGATAGTTAAACCAAATGTCTATTTCATAATCTGCTTAATAGGCATAACAAGCTGGTTTAGGAGTTACCTATGTATTTCTTAGGACTCCGGTCATGTCTAGACACACAGTTTCACCAAAATGTTGGCGAAACTTAGGATATCGATATTTATTTGAAGACAAAAGCGTATTACGATTGTGCGACGTGGTTGCATGTAGAACCTTATTTAGACAAGCTTGGATGACCCCAAACTGGTGAAATTTAATGTTCCCTGTAAGAGTTTACCATTAGGCGGACAGATGGTTTGTTGACACCTCTATTTAAAATAAAAACACGAGTAAAAATGTGTGAAATACCTGTCGCGCAGTTTTATTCATAATGGCAATTCACAGAATTAGATTTGGATAGAAGAAACAAGTTCATTCATTTGTATGGCGGCCGGGCGTGTCAGATTTTGAACTGAAGTTGTTACTTGTGTATGATTTTAAATTTGTCTCAGGCCCTTGAGTATTCATATTTTTTTGTGTTGTTGCCATTAATATTACTTAAGGAGGCATTATTAATGTTTTTGTTCACATCAACTTACAAAATTTGACGCCCGAAAGCTGCAAGCTGCGATTAAAGACGAACAACTCAGTGGATTTCACTGAGTTCATTTGACACGCTAAGTAGATACGTTTGCTTGATCTATGGTATATATGACATCTGTGTGGCAATTATTAGAACAGGCCTGTTAAGGTTTCGGTTTCAGTCGAACCTGAAATGAAAACTGGACGTTTTCGGTTTCGGTTGACTATAATATTTTTGTGTAGGTATCTACTAAATGACGTCAAAGTGACTCATACTAGATATAATGACTACGACACAAAGCTAATACAATATTACAAGTCACGTATTTATAACAACGTATGTTCGTGATAGCAACACAATATATAGGTACAAAGTCTTTTATAAATATTATAAAAGATGCTTAAAAGAAAAATAATGGAATTGAGTACGGGCAAAGATGATAAGGCATTTGGCTAAGTTTTAATTTATCTCTAAAATTTAAACAAATAAGGGTTGTTATTATAGGTATAATTAGCATTATCGTCACAAACGTCGGGAGGTACAAACGTGAGTGCGTATTCAAATAAATTGTGTTTGGCCAGATAACAGTGATAAGCGCACGTTCATTGTTTTATTGCGGTTGTAAATGTCTCGGCTAGTTTACAGTGATGAACTATGTTACTCGCATGTCGAAAAGCGGTAGAAACCTCAGGTACCTTTTACCTACGATTTTAATCGATTCAAAGATTTAAATTCATGAAAAAATCTGACGGTGAAATAATTCGTTGTTCAGTGACGAATCACTGCAACCTGAAATCATGCATACATAGTATACATATGTTTATGCCCCATACTACACTGTTTTTGTATAAGTAGTATGTTATAAATAATTCTAGGGACACAACTATTAACCCCATCAAATCATTTTAGTACAATAAAGACTGAGACTAAAATCTTAATAAATGTATTATTATCTTCTAAAGAACCCGGTTCAGAAAACTCGATACATACACTAAAGGTAAAATACGTAAGGTAACATAAACGGTACATGTACACTATTTTGACAAGCAATCGTTCTAACACTTCAAATTAAATGTTATTAAAAATATTATACCTTAAATTGTATGTTGATTCAGAGTTCCCGCTATAGCCTGCACGAAACTACAGGATATTGATAATATCTCGAGGTATTTAAAGAAATTAAAACCTATATTATTTTACAGGCAAATTCATATCGGGGCCATTATTATTTAGGTACTAATTGCATTATAATTACATGTATACATGTATGTTGCATTACAATTAGGTAGTTTATATAACTTCAATATAATCTTAAACCGTCACCTGTGTTCGCGACTGTACGTAACAGCTGTCACACCTGTATCACCGTTATACGACGAGTCATAACCTTTATGGCGCGCTTATGCCTTTTATTGTGAAAACAAATACCTACGACACAATGGAAAATTGATTATGTCAACGAATTGTTCGCCGGAGATATTAAATTGGGTTGTTATTAGGTTTGGTTGTCTCGTAGAATGTTGGTACAGATACAAGTAGGTTTTGAAGATTGAGATCCGGCAGAGACTAAGCAGAAATTAGAGAGGGTTGTGTAACTTCCGACAATAGTTTGAACTTAATTAGGGAAGTACGTAAATTTTAAATGAAACCGTTTTTGACAATGGATATTGGGTAATTTCATCATAGTTTGTAAGCAGTTGATAAATATGTTTTCTCATTAGCCGCTCTACATATTTAATTATGAATTAATTGAAACGAATATTTTCAGGTTTATTGGAATTCAACCCTTCACGAGTGGAATGTTATATAGTTCAGGTCAACAATAATAGTCTAATTATAATAGGTACTAAGGGTGTTCATACTTTTTTATTCTATTTCAAAATAAAAATAGCTACACAGCTATATTATGCCCGATTGCCTGTTTCAAATTGAATTCATTCAGACAACCAATCATTGCGGAAGAATATCAGCTTAGGTACGATGACGGAAGTTTACAATTTCTGAAGTCTTACAATTATCTGAGCACTAAATCATGTCTGCGTTCACATTAGCAACACTGTAATTATATCAATGAAATAGCTATCACCTTCTATTACTCACCCGTTGCTTAGTTTAGCGCAGACTCAAATTAAAGATAAAATCGCATGAATATAGGAGCTATCGTCAAATCCCAAAGCTTATGTAGCATTACCAATATTAAGATAGTGTGACGAATCTGAACCAGTAAATGCCGTCGTATTAAATAATGCTACTGGGCGAGCATTAACGTAATCTTTATTTAGCTATTATTTAGATATTAATATATTATGAAGTTTGTTGAACTCAGTTTGAATTCATCTGTTGGCACAGGTTACCATAGCCACTCTACGTGTTTACCTACTAAATATTTGCATTCAGAATGGCAAAAGGCATATTAATAGGTATACAAATTATACCTCAAAAAGGGAATTATGATCAGAGTATTACTTACGTATTGTAAGCTAAAAGTGCTTCCATATTATAATTATATTATTTTAAAAAAACTAACCCATGCTGAATCCATTGCATTATTTATCAGCTGAATAGTTGTGACAATATTGATGAAGTACCTAGAGCGCGATTTTAAAAAAATTAGGTGTTGTATCACATATCAAAAAGCCGGCCAAGTGCGAGTCGGACTCCCGCGCGAAGGGTTCCGTACCATTATCAATTTATTATTAAAAAAATACAGTTAAATCAACCTACCTCAAAAACTATAAGAGATAATTTAATCAAACCAAAAATCGTTGTTAGAGTTTATTAATGTGCATAAATATTTTTTTTTTAGAATTTTATGTCGCGTAGTTTAAAAAATAGAGGGGGGTACACATTTTTCTGAATTTGAGAGCTGATATCTCGAAAACGATTTGCCTAAATAAAAATGTGATTTATAAACCTTGATATCATTTTCAAAGACCTTTCTATTAATACCCCACACGCTTATATACATACAGCTAAAAAAAATTTATATCCCTCAGTTACATGTATGGAGGGCCCCCACCCCAGTGGTTTTTTTTACAATTTAGTATCATAATCCTGTAGCGGTTCATACAACACATCTCCTTACCAAATTTCGTTACTGTAGCATTTATAGTTTCCGAGTAAATCGGCTGTGACAGACGGACAGACGGACGGACAGACGGACATGACGAATCTATAAGGGTTCCGTTTTTGCCATTTTGGCTACGGAACCCTAAAAAGGGAGAAAGTTCAACAACGCTCAAGCTGGCAGTGGGATCGAATCCCACCTCAGGGGGCTACCACGATCTACATAGTAATGAGATTCAGTTTAGGACCTACTCTGAATTGCGATGCGTCAGTTCCATAAAATAACTGTCAAAAACTGACAAGCCGAACCTAAAATGAATCGCATTTAAAAGATCATGCTAGCCCCCCAGACGTTGGAGAACTTGGCCTTGTTTTTGGTGTATTACATCTATTATTTATATTTTAGAGTCCTATATGCCCATTTAAAACACAAATGAAAGCAATAACAAATTATTTGTTTTATTCGACGTACATGAGCACGTTTATCTAATACTCCAGTACTTATATACCTACATTTAATTTTATTCGTAACAATAATATAGAGATTTTTGACAATAACAGAGATGTATTTTTATTAACTTATGATAACAAAATAATAAATTCAGCTGGATTTTTATTCATTTTCGTGTCTTAATTTTTAGTTAATTATAAAGTAAATTTGGTATCTCGTTGCCACATAAAAACGTCCAGTCTTCTGGCGACCAGCCTGCCGTTATAAATTACAATAGTTATCTGTATTTACCCCCGGCTATCTGTCTTTACTGTAAATACAGACTGCTCTGTTTATATTTTAGAAATTTTGAATACACGTGTTAGAACTGTTACAATAAAAAGCAATGCAAGTAGGGTCGCGAAGAAGCTTTAAAACTTTTGACGTCGTTGGTGGCTAGTCACTTACGTAATTGCGCTTAATTGGTATTTTTACAAAACATGAATGTAGATAGATACATAAAAGGTACCTACCGGAATTACTAAGTTGTTTATTATAGTAGTGCAACAATGGAATGGATTAATGATGAATGGTAAATAACAAAATAAACTTATTTTACAAAATATTTTCGGTTACTAACTTACCTACTTCAGTCGGAGTTATAATTGAAATAGGTACCTAGTATGCATTCTGTGCAGGGTATCGAGTTTCATTATCATTATAGCTTTTATGTATAAGTTTATAAAGTCCAGTATCTACAGTAGACAACCCGAGGTGACAGTAACGGACCCGAAAGCATCCGACACTTTTATACTCGTTTTGAATTTGAAGGCGTGTTTTTTGCATAGTACTTAAAGGCAGGATGGCATGGCCCGGGCCTGGTTTTGTTGCAGTAAATTATAAATAATGGAACATATTAAGAAGAGAAATATTTTTTAATTGAGTCTGAAATACATTTCCCATTTATCATGAATTCAAATATCGAATAAACAAATCAATCAAGCCCTCTTACGATTTGAGTAGTGCTTCAGTAATCCTTGTGTTGTCTTCTGAGAGCATTGTGCTAAATCCGCCATGAAATATCGGCTAATTCATATCTTTTGTCTCCGCATCGTTTTATTCTACAGGCGAATAAACATAAGTAATCGTTGTACATTAGTTGTCGAAGAAATATTGTGTTACTGCTTTGTCTGAGCGTATTAAATTATATCAACGATGTTGTTTATTTAGCGTGTCATCGAAAATATTTAGTTAATTTGTTGCAGAACAAAAGCATCTCAGCCAAAAAGTTAATAGTATATGTATATAAATGATCACATTGATCTTACGTATATTAAATCTATATTTTTTATGACAAGCATATTCAGTTAAACGAGGTATTTTGTGGGTAATATGACATTTCATGACTTAGCAAATAATGTTAATTAGCTTACAATTTTCACGTATAAACTGTAGGGTGTCCCTAATGTAGGGACATTAGGGACAGCTGACGGAATATTTTACGAATTTTAGAAATTAATAACGCATACCCCCTAAACTTTTACTTCAAAGCACTATGAAAATAAATTTCAGTTCATTCCTGTAACTGCAACCCGTGCCGACTTATGTGCCATTTTCCTATACAATGTATGAAAATTACCATTTCTATTGCATTGACTTATACTTATTGCCTTAAAATAACTTTATGAGAACAGCAAAACAATACATTATTATCAACTTACTGTCTGACGAAATCTTTTCATAGTAATTTATAAATTTATAAATATCGGAATTTCAGATGAAAATCGGCACTGGTTCATGTTACAGGAATGAGCTGTTTTCTTTTTAGAGTGTTTTGGGGTTAAAGAAACCGATTTAGGGGGTATGCGTATTTAATTTCTAAATATAAAAAATAATGGACGCTCTAATAAACTGTTACCGCATTTATCGGCATGTGCGGTATTTTACAGAGACTAAATGCCCAGTCAATAACGAGTAGGTACGCTAAGCCCGACATGCACGATCTGGGATTAACCAACTACAACTTTAGCTGATAAGTCTATACATTTTGACATTACTATCGTTTTAACCTCGTGTTATGATCTGCCTTGAGATAGTGCAAGTGGGCCTAAGAATAAGAAAGCAAGTGCTAAGCTTCAGTGAGCGGACCCACCACGGCGCGTCTGGTTAATGTGGTATCACTGATAAGGGGAAGACGGAGTCAAGTCGAGTACCGGCTTCCGGTCCGTGGTGGTCGAGCTCAGGAAGTAACGTCACGGTCAACAACTTGTCTTCAATCCTGGTTTAATTCTTATGTCAACTAAGACAAACTCATAGTTTGGTCGATCTTGAGTCATTCTAGTCTACAATACGGTCACATCTTAAGAGCCCGGTATAGTTTTTTACGAATTTGGTCATTTTTGTGTATACTATACTGGAGTAACTAAAAATAAAACCGGCTAGAATTTTTGCATTTAACGGAAGTTACTTTAAAGCTTAACTGAATAAGTGGAGTACTTTTCCATTTTTGTCTTTATTTTTTTTAATAATGTACCTCAATCTAGGAGCTGTTTCGTGTTTTTTGAAGAGGTAAATTATGTTCACTTTTTATAACCAAAACGATATGTACGTTATAGGTATGTATGTGTTGGAAAATGAGTCTAACGAATAAGTGGAACACTTTCATTTTCATTTTCATAAATATTTTTTGAACTAATGTTTAGCTAGAGTAAAATTCAGAAAATATACATATGTTTAGTGAATAGATTAGAGTAGGTACTTGTAAACTATATTAATTTCATAAAAATAATAATGCAAGAGTAAACTACATTAAACTAAATAAATGATAATGATTAAAAAAAATGATAATGACATTTCATGCCTGATTATGATTAAGTTATTATAGATACAATAAAATAGGTGTCATGAAAATTTATAGTAGAAGTAATTCAAACAATAGTTAGATACACTATTGTTTGAATCAACGTCCTCACAATAGGTACAAGGTTTCTTACAAATCTTGTAATCGTGTTGTTGGGTACTTTAATAATAATATACATTTGTCAAAACTATATATTTTTTGCTATTTCAATAGTTCATAATTAACTTTCATAATATCTTAACAATTTCAATTCATATGCGTTTTATTTTATTATTCATGATTTTCACTTTCAAATCGTCACCAGAGCCTTAATGCTCAGTTTTTATCACGACCACGAGTAGTAAGTATCTACATTTTGCTATTGTAATGTAAAAATCTATAATCTTAAGATATGCAAGATCCATATCATCACGTATGATATAGTTGCAATATCCGTAAGTCTGATTTAAAATCCTGTATTTGGATCCTAACTATTTTCGTACAAACCTTCATTATACAAGATTATTTACAAATATAAAGTCCAAATCTGTCATTGATTATCTAGGTAAGTACTTGCATCTTTCACAGTATTTGGTAAAGGTTCTACATTCAAAGCTGAAGATCTAATTAAGGCCATCTATCATTTTCTACTGAACAACCATAGTAACCGATGCAATGTGCACATTGACGAACTTGATAATATGGAATCACATTGTATCATAATCATATCAGTTTGGCCTTATCGTGCCTTATCACGGAAAGAAATTAATAATATAACATATGAACCATGCATCGCGACACACGTATGCATTAAGAAAATAATAATGTTAAACCACAAGCAGAAGATTGATTACAATAAACATTCGTGCAATTAAAAATTATATAACATTAATTTATTCAATATGCAATTCCTATATTACCTCCGTAAAATGAAGTTCTTATTTTGTACCTAATAATAACTATTGTGACTAGTTCTGTGCTTGTTATTATCATTAAATAGGTACTTACCTAGGTATGTGTGTATGTAAATCGTTTATCATCATCATCATCATCATACTTTCAGCCATTTATCGCCCACTGCTGAGCATAGGCTTATATATACATAATTATAAATATTTATTTATAATGATTTCATTATCTAATCTAATTAAATACACAGGTTCACCGCCCTGGAACCCGATATCTTCGGCCAATCGCTACCCTATCCATGAATTATCACTCAAATTAATGGCCTGTAAGTTATAAATGGGCGCGGATTAGGCTCGATCCGCTTTATTCCTATTTTACCTACCATGAAGGTTCATTGAAAACCTACACAAATTCACGGGAGCATCCGCTAATTTCCCATCTTCTGTCTCTGTCTCGCGCATGGCTGCGGATACTCGTGTTTCCCTCTGACGGGCCCTTTTCTCGCGCTCGATTCATCATCGTTTCGCGGTTTGCTGCCTTCCTATTCATATTCCCGTTGCTGCTAGGTTTGGGATACCTACCTTTAGTTATTACGTAGATAGATGTAGGTATTTCTTTAGCAGTTTGACGTAAATGCGAGAACCCGTCTTATCGTAATCGGATACTTTTTTATTTCAACATTTTAATCCTTACTTACCAAATAACTAGATACAAACCACTAGCTATATTATTTAACTTGTTGTGGGCGTGGAGATCTGTTTCTACAATTTTTTGATTAGATACAGCAGTATCTTTCAGTATCTAAGTGGCTCCATTAACAATACAAGATTATGGATATTTGGTGTGAATGTCATAAAGTGACAGGAAAGTAGTTATAAACTTATATAATATGTGTACCGCAATCTAATTGGAACCCTTAACACGTTGCAAAGACACTGTATATCGGCAAAAGTAAATAGCATTCAGTTATAGTCCGTAGACATCCTCAATTAGTATTCCAAATAGCCCCGACATCGTACACGTATGTACATAAATGTAAAGAGTGGACCGCTGCGGAGGCACGAACGGCGCATAACTTTTGCACGGGATCTTAATGTACGCAAGATTGTATCTTACAGCCTCAGTAGGAAGTATCAAAGTCCTCTGAGCTCAGTCAGAGACTTTGCCCCAGACGCGGTTTCTATTTCACCCAAGCAATAACAGTCTTACCGCGCTCGTAGGTAGGTTCAAAATGATGAAGTCGCTTCCATCGGGCGTGGAGTGCGGGACTTTGAGGCTTATGGTAATTGTAATAAAGCGAAGTGCAGCAGTTATGGGACGTGAGAGGTTCTAGACCAAATCCCGAGTAAGCTGTAACTTCCTTTTGGATTTTCGGAAGCCATTTATCAGTCTGATGTGGGCGTCTGGAAATTTTTCATGTTTCGTTATTGTAGCGGTGCGACATGACACGTACGAGGATGGCTGTCTGTTTATTGGCCACGTTTGGTCTCAAGGTCGTCACGAATCTTTTGCGAATCTAAGGACGTTTACGAGCCGCAAACTTCACTGTTTGAAACTTTTGAAAGATTCTTCAAGAACACTGTATTGCCGTTTTATATTTTCTATTAACCTGTATAACTCGTATGGGTACTTTGTAACAAAGTAACTGTGAGTACCTACCTATTAGTTCACTCAAATTTAATTTCGTTTTTTTATGGATCCATCACAAATTTGTATGAGATAAGTGTTAACAGTTACCATGTACATTTTATAGGCATTATCCTCTCACGTACAAATACAGATCTATCATACAGACTACCTCGGAAACTGCTGCGGCCTCGTTAATTCATGCTTACAGTAATAGACTATAGGTACAAGTATACATGCCGATTTGCGATCGGAAGGTGAAAATAATAATATGGAATCAGAAAAATACATCATCAATCAATCAAGTATACTAACCAGGCAAGTACTAACTACCACGTATGAACCGACAACTGATTTGAATCAAATCCATCTCCTCTTAATTGTATTAACATTCAAAAGATCTTCACCACATTGCAATAATATATTTAATTAATACAAACATTGTATGTCATCGTCAACACACATTATACTACTAACACTCATCAAAATAACTGTAGGTAATCATAAACACACACTAAACGACCACTAATACCTAAACAAATCAGTGTTTAAAGCACGCGAGAGACCGCGCAGCGGCGAATCCGTCCCCGAGGAGGAATCAGCAGATAAATCAGCAACCCTTCCCGCAAGCAAATTACAGACCACCTGAGACTTGTAAAAAAATATTACTAGTGCAGAATGGGAAGCCGAATTAGTGGGGTGAGCAAGGAGTTTTTTACAGTTTGAGATTTATTTTATGTTCTCCTTAAATAATATTTTTAATATTTCTACGTATGATACCTATTATCTGTCGTGATACTAGGGAAAAAACTAAAGCAAAGTTTTGATCCGCTGGATGCGGGTGGCGCAGGACCGGTCATTGTGGCAATCTTTGGGAGAGGCCTATGTTCAGCAGTGGACGTCTTTCGGCTGATATGATGATGATGATGATGATGAAAGTTTTGATCAATCATGTCATCTACACTGGAAACTGCTGCGGCCTCATTAATTCATGCTGACAATAATAGCATGTGGAAGCCGATCGGGAGGTGAAGAAAGACCTCAATATAGAAAAATATTGATCAAAAATCGTAAATGTTGAAAAAGAATAATAAGCACACAAAAATTAAGATGCACTTTACTAATGGGAATATAGATCCAGTAAGTAAGCTTTTGTGCTAGCCAGTATTGAGCTAGAAGAGTTCATTTATTACATTTAACCCTTAACTATAATAAAATTGTTACTTATAAGAAAATAGATGAGGGGACAAAATGGCGAAAAGACCACTGAGGGCAATCACTGCGCACATATGGGCACAAATTACTTTCTGCGGACTCGATGACAACTGGCTGGGGATGCGGTTTGTTTATTGTAATGATCTGTATGAAATGTGTGGCGAATGGAAGGGACCTGTGAATTATGTTATGCTGATACATCGTACCATCCTTGGTATCGTGTATTATGAATAATTTTCTTAAAACTGCTACCTATTTCAGAAATGTTAATTGCCTTAACCTTATGTGTAATAATATTGTTCGTTCTTTTTCGAACCGCGATTTGTATTCACTAGTATTTTGAGAAATCCAAACAATTACGTTCTGAAAACTTTTTATAGGAGAAAACGTAATAGGTATGTGATTCATCTTTCATTTGGCATAACCTAATGAAATATAAGCAGGTATATACCTTTAGATATTTAGAAGGCATTCTATAAGTTGATACTATAGTTGATAAATAATAATTGATAAAACACTGTTCATTGTTACCTAAAATCAGTTCTATAGCTAGTCTTTATATTCTCTTTTTTTCTCCAAGTAAATTTTCATTACATCGACAGATTGCATTTACAAGAGTAACATACCTAGTGAACATATGATCTGCCTCCCCGCATTGGGGCTGTAAACGATGCCATTCTGTTCGTTTTCAATTTGCATAAATATTAGTGGGAGCTATAATGTCATAAATATATTACTGTGGTGATACAGATTTTATGGTGATTACAGAATTATAGCCGATCTAGTTTGGGGTGGCGAACAGCAAAGCTCTGGAAGGACGTGCTACGCTGTTGTTGTATTAGAAAAATGCCGTTGTATATTAGGGTCGCCTTGCGTAATTACCGCAAGGAAAAAAATTTAAAAACCGGCCAAGTGCGAGTCGAACTCGCGCGCGAAGGTTTCCGTACCATTATCAATTTATTATTAAAAAATACAGTTAAATCAACCTACCTCAAAAACTATAGGAGATAATTTAATCAAACCAAAAATCGTTGATAGAGTTTATTAATGTGCATAACATATATTTTTTTTAGAATTTTATATCGCTTAGTTTAAAAAATAGAGGGGGGGGACACATTTTCAGACTTTGAGAGTTGATATCTCGAAAACGGTTTGCTCATATCAAAATGAGATTTATAAACCTTCATATCATTTTCAAAGACCTTTCTATTAATACCCCACACGCTTATATACAACTAAAAAAAAATTTCTATCCCTCAGTTACATGTATGGAGGGCCCCACCCCAATGGTTTTTTTTACAATTTAGTATCATAATCCTGTAGCGGTTCATACAACACATATCCTTATCAAATTTCGTTGCTGTAGCATTTATAGTTTCCGAGTAAATAGGCTGTGACAGACGGACAGACGGACAGACGGACATGACGAATCTATAAGGGTTCCGTTTTTGCCATTTTGGCTACGGAACCCTAAAAAGGAATCAGAAACTGAGGAGAACGGAGGTTGTCGTTTGTTATGTGCTTCTTACGTTAATCGTCCTCGTCTCTCGTGTCAACAAAATTATTGAACAGAATGATAATGGATACTTCATTTAAAGCAGCAGGCACGTGGTACACGCATTTCATTCATAATTATTTTTATCGCTAATCCTGGCTCCAGTTATGAACCAGTTTCAAATTATTTATCTAGTCCACGATGTAGGAATCATTTTGATTTCGTACGCTTTGTGTATATAAATAGATAACAAACCTAATATTGTATAACAGGTACACACACATATTTGCCTCCTCGTCCACTATTTAAATTAAAATACCTATATTTCTCAATAAGTAGTCCATCAATTTGTTTGGTTACTGTGTTTTCATATAAACACATTGTATACCTACCTTACATATTTTTGTTATTTGATTATATGTATGTATACATAATATATTGAAAACGCAAGTTAAATTTTTTGTGAAGGGGTCTATCCATTAAGGTTTTGCATAGTCGACTACATGAAATATGGATATATCTCTTCGTAGTTGACTCTGTAGAGCTCTTTGTAGAAACTCTACTGTGAGATTATTTTTACGCACAAAGTTAAACAGTTTTTATGTCTTAAATATACTTATCAGAGCCAAATTAACTTGAAAGATGCAATCTTACGTGCAAAAGCCAGCCCACACAGTATTTTAAACTCTATTGGTGTCAGGTTTTTTTATACGGCCAATGTCTCAGCTCCCCAGATAATAAATAACATGTATAATACAATATTTTGTGAAGTTCGCCGATATTAGTGGCCCACTATTGTGCTTACGGTGCAACTGTCCCATTATTTTGCTGTTTGCCCATCACCGGCTATTATGTTGTTATTTGTTCTTCAATGCGTTGGGGTGACTACACAATTTGTCATAAAATAAAGAGATTTATGGATGTGCGAGCACAATGTTCTTTTACAGCCGTTATCTGTTTTTATAGCTTTGCCAATAAAATAAAAATAATTCTAATATGGAAACCGCGAGGTTGCAGGAAACATTTGTAATTATTTGTTTACAAAATGGGAGTACAAATATTATTTTCATTATTGGAATGCAATTCAACCCTTAAATATGTCCAGCAGATTTTTTTTTTCAAAAACGGTTGCGTCTTTCGATACTTCCAATATTCCTGACCTAGATTTTTTTGCGCTGCTATCATCTAGTGATTCTAGTGGTTACTTACGATCTATTTAGACCAATACGTAAAGGTACGGACTGTACTTTTTGAGACATTGTCTCTCTGCGTCCACCTGTGACTACCTATGTAATGTGTTCATGACGGCCAGAGACTATTTTCTTTTCTAAATATGTTAATTTTGAATGCATTCTGGCAGTTAAACTCAAAACATTTCCTCGATTCTGATTCGAGCACGGTAATATTGCCATTTGAATGAATTTGATTATTTTGTTTTTTTTTTACCGTAGTGCCGCATAATAATATAATTGCACGCGCTGCGCTGGTTTAAATCATTAGCCATTAATTAGTAAGCTACTATCGAAGTATCCTAGTCCGAGTAAAAAGTCCTATTTGCAGGCCGAATAACTAATTAGTTACAAGTCCGTTTAATTTAATATGATTCATATTATATGAAGCCTGCAAAAGCTCTTGTAGCAGAGTTAAATTCTTCTCAAAAATGGTGCAAGACAAACATATAATTTAAATTTACACACATATAAACACGTTTTTAACTCTCATGTAATACGATTGGTGCTGCCGCCTTTTTTTATTCAAAATAAAATTTTAATGTTTCATGGATTACTTGTTCTGTCTGTAGAGGGTCAAATCGTAGGTATGTCATTAAATTAAAAGAAAGTATAAACTTAGTAAGTACGTTGTTATTTTGTGACATGCATTAAATAGTAACATACCAGTATGTTACTATTAATCAGATTAAACTGAGATGCTCTAAGTACCAGTACCAGGGTGCTTAGCCAAGTTGCCAATCGCTAGCGCTTGCTAGCGCATCGTAGTGTTCCCTCTTTGTCGCACTAATATGAAGGAGTGACAGAGAGGGAAAACTACGATGCGCTAGCAAACGCTAGCGATTGGCAACTTGGCTAAGCATCCTGGTACCGGCACCTCAGTTTAATCTGCGTAACTGTTTTGCCTAGTGTTATAGTATATTTACCTACGAGTACATGTTTACCTATCTCAGTAAATGTCCGTATCCTAATACGGAAGTAGATACCTACAAATTAATATTTTTAAATATTACTTAAACCTTATCCCTTTCGGTGGCCGTTGACCACTGAGCGACAGATGCGGCAGAGCAAGGGTTACATCTGTCACACTATCAATCACACAGTCAACAATGTTTGTTTGTTGCCAATACTCCCGATTTCACGCTGCGCTCTGTCATTACTTGACTTCTGGTTGTACGGGAAAATAATCAATTTCAATTATTTGTTTGTATTGTCATCTATTTAGAAGAATAATATAAACAGAATGCGACATTAACTCATTCGTCACGAGATTAATTAATCTGCCACAAGGAACAGATTCCTTCGTAAGAAAAGTTAGGACTGTATCGTTACGAGTACAAGAGTAATTAAAGGTAAATCTAACACAATAGACACTTACAACATTAAAAGCAAACGTAATCATCAAGCCAAGTCTTAAAATAGCGCTAACAACCCAAAACCACGGAGATCGTTTCAAAAACAATAGAAAAAACACCGATTAACATGTGCACAGGCTATTAAACTTTGTCATCGGAAATTAGTGAAGACGAAACTAAATAATTTAGCCCTGGTAGACATGTGACACTCATTCCGAAGGCCTGTTAACAAATTAAAACGATTCGTTCTGTTATTCTAATAGGGAGGTATGGGAAGTGTTTGTGTCGAGCATATTTTGACTAAATTTATTGCTACCACGCCTCCGAGGCACGTTTTTTGGGGCGGATGGCGAGACATCTGTCGCCCGAAACACAGTCACGCCCAACGTTTGTGAATTTTGAAGATGTTGACTTTTACGAATTGTACACTAAAAACGGCAAAAAAGTTGAAAGTAAAGCCGATGCCGGTGCGAGCGGTCAACGACGACGTTGTTATAATTAATTTAAGGCTGATACGGCACACTTGTCATAATTGCGTGAGTAGGTATTAAATTTAAAAAAAAATTGTTAATTGATTACTAGACTCTATACAAATAGCTTTATAAAACTGACTTACAATAATACAATACAAATTTAGGTACAGTCAAGAAAATTGTTTTTTGCAGGTACCATTTCGTACTTTGTCATATTGACAACAATATGAGGTTCCTAATGACTTTCATATTGATTGTCACTGTGACAAATCAAAAATGGTGCTTGAATCAATTTCCTTTACTGTACCATTACCAAAAAATGTATCTATGTATGGCTCTCTATGTCTCTCTGCTTAATCTTACATCAAAATAATATCTACAAAAATATTCCAGTCCTACCTATATTATATACATACGAATATAAGTAAAAAGTACAATTTACTTACCTTTTACCCATAATTATAGGTACAAATATTATCAAACGATATTTTTTTATGTCTCCAAATATCTGATGAATTATATTGCTAATTTAGCAATAAAAAAAACATCTAAAAAAATACTGCACCAGAGTTCTAACGCGGCGACAACGGGACCCGGTGTCAGTGTCGGGTGACAGGGGATGCCTCTTTTTGTAAAAAAATGCACAAAAACTGTGTAGTGACGCCGGGCGGGACAGACAGTGTGGCACCGATTTTTTGTTAAATCATTTTATAGATATCATGGTAATTTATACGTGTCATTATTTTTTCATGTAAGCGGTAGTGCTGTAGACTTTGCGCCTTTATACGGTCTGTTTTCTTCTAGGAACTGTTTTTTTCCTATCAGTGAATTAGGAAACTAGCGCAAATAATTTCAATGTAAACCGTTAAGGCGACCATAACCTTGGTAATAACAGATAGAAAAAAGTTGATTCACCCACCTACACTCACCCAAAATAATAAATCAGTTATAAAATCAAGGGATTTTTTCTCAAAGCATTGAATTACATCTTACCGGATTAATATTTTATTATAGTCAAATACAAAATACCATAGATACACGTTAACATGATTTCGAGGTTCATGGAAATTGTTCATACAGTCAGATTAACTCAAGATAGCGATAATCTCGAGTGACGGGCAGCACTACAAATATTTGCCCGAGCCCACCACACGGCAACATCAGTTATCTTAAATGCATCTGGAATGTAACCACGCGATGTTGCTTTAAATTAAATGGCTGTAATATGTTCAATACAATTTTATATTCTTTATATACGTTGAAAAACGTTCTAATAATCCACGTACCTATTTCATAGCGGTTGGCATTATAATTTTATTATATTCACCCCTTTTTATATTCGACATCGCAGGATAAATTTAAAACGAAGAAAAACTCCCTCATAATCGAATTCAAATCCCACGTAATTAGTTTTCCATATTTTTCGAGTAAAATAATGAGATTCGCCCTGGATTTAACAGCAAAGGTGAAAAAAATCACGGGCGACAGTAAAATCAACGAGCGGAAGGCTTAAGGCAAGATTCCGCAAAACCTGCAATTTAAAATTAAAGCCACGAAACGTGTTTTTCGCCTATTTTATAAAAATCGTAGGATATGACACAATCTTCGGGGGATAAACCCGGAGCCGATCACAGAGAACCAATATGATTACGTAACTCGTAGGTATTTTTGAGGGTGTAAAAATATAATTTATATACATATAAGTCAAAGCTGGGATAGACGCTGAAATAAGAATGGATGAATTATTGTATAGACTCACACCAAGTTTTTTTGGAGAATTTTATTATTACAAATTTGTTTTAAATGCGTTTCAGATAAACTAACATTTTACCTATTTTATTTCAAACAGTTTTTATAACGACATTCGGTTTGGTAATATCGCTTTCCCCAAACAAAACATAATAGCATTAATAAAATAATGTGCATTTTAATCCCCTATTTAAATTCAATGATAAAAGCGGCAAGTGCAAGCTAATCATCGCTATATAATGCTTCGTCGATTTCGGAGGGTTGTTTTTTAATGTGCAAGCGGGATGCAAATATAAAAAATATGTGAGGCCAGTGAGAACAACAAGGATAGAGTACTCAATTCATTGGAATTGACTTTAAATGATTGCTCTCGCTGCCCTTTTTTAGGGTTTTGTTTGTCGGTGATGGATTGCAAATCATTTCGTTTACGCCAGTTTCACTACTGCGATATTGCATGTAAATCTACTCTACAGATATAATATTTTCGATTACACTAATGATATAAACTTTTTAGAAAAGCGACAAGGACAGTTCTTTGTCGTGAGTGTCATGACAGACCAAAGGCTGAGGCTAAGGCTTTATTTTTCCTTTTTGTGATGAAGTACCAACTGAAATAAAAATGATGCAGGCCTTATTATAGGCAATCACATGACATAGAACTGTAAGTGTCGCTCTTCTAAAAAGCACGAAATAAAATACTGAAGTGCTGTTTCCTACTTTTAGCAAAGACTTTTATTGGCACTATTAAATATTATCGGTTTAATATAATATTAACGCTTGGCATTGTCATAATTATGGAAAATGTTGTGTAATTTTCTGTCTCTATCTATATTACATCATCCTCATCATCGCATTTTCGTCACATTTTCGCATATTTCAGGTGTTATCTCTGTGACTATCTCGAATACTATTTATAATTTTAAGCAAATTCGCATAGAAAGTCAAAAACATTTCATTACAGGCGGGAATCTTGAAGGCCAATTAATGCCATGTTTCTTTACTACTCGATCCATTGAAATACATTTTGAATGACTTAAGATATATATGTATTTAAATTGCTTGAATGGACTTCAAGCCAATATTACTATCGAAGGATTTTTTTGGAAGCAATAACAGATGCCACGATCCTTCTAATTCTTAAATGTATTATAACCATAGAACCATTAGACATTACACCGTAAATGAAAGAGGTGAATATTACAAAATTTTCAGTTATTGGGTATGTACATATTTTTAACACTTTAAATAAATTTATTAAAATAGCCAAGTAGAGCATGCTGCCATACGGTAGTTGAGAGCCCCTCGGCATGACTAATTGCGCAGCTAAACATCTAGGGGCGCGTAATCCGATATTGATGTGTCTGTAAAAACTATCCGATTAGGGCCCTGGTTGTTTGCGACCAGCGATACAGGTGACGAGTAAATTCGCTGTTCATTTGTTTAAAGCATATGTGCTTATGTTATTTTAATTTTATTTTTTCCTATACTGTTTCCTCAAAATCGAATATATTTTAGCGTTCATGTCTCCCGATAGCTTATTGAAATTCAGCCATGAAAGAAAGCTTCTGACGAACAACTTAATTGCTAATTTGATCAATTGAAGAATTTGTAACGGCATATTAGATAATTGTACAGCTACTTAACTAAATAACTACGCAAAGCAGCGAATTCACCTTATTTAAATATTCAATCAAGTGGTCTCGGCCAATATAATGTAGGTCTTCACGTAGGTAATATTACATAAGTCGTAGACATTTTTTCGTACCCTAATAAACTATTCGTATTTCCTACGTATTTTGTTCATGTCATGTCACGTATATTTCGCTTAAGAGTTGTAGATATAGTTAGTATTCAATTTGAATTTTGCTATAACCAGTTTTCTGAAGTTAACAAACACTCAATGAAGAGATAACTCTGCTGCACTTAATCGTCGGGGTAGGATTAGGAACAGCTGCCCTTCCTAAATCAATACAAACAACAGAAAGCATGCGTTGTATATCATCGTATGATGCGCAGTAAATTGTAAAGCGTCATGATAAAATGTTGGCACGGGCTGAATAAAAGACAAAATTGCGTGTCACCGACACAGAATAATCCCTAATTTTGTATACAAACGCGGCAAGTGCAGCGTCCGCGTTCGGGCGTCACGGTCGTCACGCTGATGACGTGTGACGCTCACAATTTCGTCACGATTGTGTCGTGAATAAAACTACAGCACGTGTGCCAACAATCGCAATTATTGCTATTAAATTGGAATAAAAAGTGTATTGATAGGATATTTTATCGATTTTATTGCTGTACAATAATTGAGCTTTTTTGTTTGTTTGTTTTAACGTATTAACCTAATATTGAAGATTCCCTTGTGCAGCGATTAGAATAGTGGAGGGACATAAGTTCGATAAGATGAAAAATATAAATTTTGTATATCGACGGCCCCTACGTAAGTTGTCGTAAGTTGAAAATGGCAACTTTACAGGAGAGCACTTTAAAGTTTGAAATGTGTACGGTGGTCACATAGTTCAATGGATTGCTTTGAAAATTGGTATAAACATTAACAAAGATACTATCTTTATAGTGATATAATTACTTTTCTGGTATAATTCATAATTTTGCCGGAATTGCACTTACGACAGTATATGACGGAGAACAGAATCTAAAAATTGTGGTATGTATTACTAACTACACTTTACGCTGGTGGTTATAAATGGTCATTTATCGTAAGTGATACATACTACAAGATACGTCGTAATTATGCGTGTAAGTTTAGTCGTATCTGTTATTAACTACATTGTTTTGCGGAAACATTATAAAAACTTTTTGTTAGTTACTATATTATGCTATTTAATAAACAATTTAATAGTATTTTTATGGAACCTTGATGGAATATTTTGAGGACATTGATCAGGTGAATAGTTTTTTGTATGTTTTATCATGAAAAATAGATCAGGTACAGTATTTTTGTACAGTTTCTGGAAAATGTGGTGTTGAATGAAGACGAGATTATGTATTTGAGTTTAATGTAGCTTCATTGTTTGGGAGTACTGGAAACTACAAAAATAATTAAAAATATTGTAGCTCACAACGACTTACCTACTGTGCACATGAAATTCATCAAACATTTCCTGAATAGTTGCTTTTTCTTTTGGCGAGAGGAGTATTATTTAAATAAGAAAAGAGTTCTCTTATAATGTAGTTCTGGTACTGATGAATATTTTCATAGATAAATTTGAGCAGAAGGCATTCGAGAGTTGTCCGAATAGGCCGAGATGCTGGTTATGAAATGTGAATGATATTTTTGCTGTAATTCCTGATAGAGTTGTTGATGTGTTACTAACTTATCTTAATGAAATGCATCCCAAAATGAAGTTCTCATTTAACACGCTCAATGCGGAACAGGTCATATGGGACCTGTACAAGTATGGTTAATTACGATTTAACTTAATTGCCGCAGCGAAGGTGTTAAGAGAGAGGTGGATGGGACACTTCGTTTTCTTGATGGGTTAGTAATGCTAGGTAAAAATGATCGTCGGTCACAAAAAGTATATAGAAAAGCTACCTGCTAACTGGCCTATACCATTATCTCGCAAACCAGTTCTCGCGGTTTTGTGATTCACAATACATGCGAAATGAGTTAATATCGTTTATTCACATCACATCATTCGCCTATTTCATTCCACTGCTGGACACAGGTATCTTCTATTACCTCCTGGTATCTTAATTATTACAAATGTTGCAACATGTCAGACGAGGCGAGACGTTGGAGAGTTTGGAGAGTAACAGATATGGTTGGAGACAAAGTCAGCGTACAAGGAGCTCAGGGACGTTTCGACATCACCACACAGTAGAGAGGGCACCAACATTCTTGCCTCATATTAATGCAGTGACTAACGAAATTGGACGCCTATTACGCCGGAAGTTTAGCATTTAGACCATTTTACGTCCTCATACCAATATGAGTTCTTCTTACGCCCTCCATAGGACGGGAATTCACTTTGCAGTTTGGGTGTTTATAAGATACCGTATGACTTCGGTAAGGAACGACGTAATGAGTCTACAAGACTAGGAGCACATATGGAGTATCAAGGACATTGGGATAGACAACTCAGCTATGGTGAACGCATACGATACAGGCACATTGTATTTCCTAAACGCTTTAATAAAAAGAGGATGCTGGTACGGTAACGATGCTATCTGCCAGTGAAGATATACAAAGCGATTCAGATTAATTTCAATCGGGATGGGGGCTGGACTGAGCCAACGGCATGGAAGCCGGTTATCTCCAAGCGAATGATGGTTTTGTGCACACAGTGACTTCGTGTGCTTATCATCTGTTACGTAGTGTTTGGTGACACAAACCTGCAGTCGGACATGACATGCTTGCGCAGGACCACCTTCAACCCGTTTTATCTCAACGGGCTCAACTAGCCGCTAGGTGCTCATCTGTTCATTACCCACTTTTTATATTTACCGAATATACATGAGTTTAACCGTTTAATTATAATTTTGTGCATTTAGTTAGTACATAAAAACTTCATTACATTCATCACTACGTCTGTCATTCAGCATTAGGCACGTGATTTTGAAATTATAATTATAGACAAGGCAGATTAATGACTTCTCTCACAGTTCAAAGACATAAAATAATCAGTTAACAAAAATGCCTGCCGCTTCAACTACATCATATGAGATTAATATTAAGTGTTTTTCAACGTAATTATAATTGTAAAGAACAGTCATATCGCTTTCATGATTAGATACTGCTGCCGTTGGCGGTTTCATTCAGTAAGCAGTCAAATCGTCGATCTGCAGATGATGATTTCACTGATGAATGATGACTAACCTTGATAATGAGACAATGAACCTGTATAATGAGCTGAAATTATTGAAATACGCCAACATTATAATTGTAAATTGTAGTAACTCTGTATTTTACCCGGCGTATACTGTCTTAAATATCACTTACAATATAAATTAAAAAACAATTTCCGACGAATAATGTCTCAAGTACACATACAACACAAAAAAAATAAATAAAACCCAATGTAAATAGTAGTATGTTAAACTTAAGACAAAACACCGATCTTAAACTCCGAAGTAAGTTGTGGTAAGTGACACATACTACAGTATTCACCGGTATTATTACAATTTTTTCAACATCCATACTAATAAATGCGCACCTGATTTTGAGTGAAATTCATTAGATTCCCAACTTTGCTTAGTGGTTTTAAATCATTTTTATTTCTGAAGCGTCTTTTATTTCATCTTGGACCACCTTTTGTTTTAACTCTAACGGCCGTTTCGAAAATTAATTTTGGTCTTGCAGTTAGTTTGAGTTTGTCCCCGATGCATTGTCTTACTTTTACCGAATAAAATGTATCGTTTGTCCATTTTTGTCTCATCTAGCTGTTAGTTTTTGGTAAAAAATGATCACTCACGAAAAACCTCTGCTCCACCGCGTATAAGATCGTAACTGGCACTTACGCTGCGCGAGCGCGGGTGGCCGCCCCGTATTAACTGTCGTAAGTACACTTACTACAATGTACGACGGTGCTTTTTTTAAGTTACGATAGTTTACGTGTGTCAAAAACCTATTTGTAATAGGTTTTTTAAATTTTTTCTTCGTGGAACGGAAACATTGCTAAAAGATATGATGTTTTATGAAATAAAAAAAAAATCCCAAATTTCAAGTTACGACAACTTACGTAGGGGCCGTCGATATATTATCGAAATTTACTTTATCAATTCACAATAAAGACAATCTACGAATACAAGTAATATGTATTCTGTTTTGCGTTGTTTTGTATGTCACTTAACTTTAAATAAATAATTAATATAAAAGCAAGTTAAGGGAAATAGTAGTATTAGTAGTAAATAGTATGTAGTAGTAGTAGTAGTAATAGTAGTAATAGTAGTAATAGTAGTAAATCACTTTATTGTACACGAAACATGTTATTACAAAGGCAAGTTATAAGAAATAGTTTTCTTTTTACGAAAATAATGACTTATGTAACAGACAAATAACAATCGTACCCATCTGACCTATATCCATTCCTCTATCACGCGCGACTGGAACTAATTTCATCAACGCCGAGAACCCAATTACGTTTTTTTACGTAAAATCGAAAGCACCCTATTTATTTACCCTCGCCGTATCCCACATCCACATCCCATCTCCGAGGAGCTACACATCTTCATAAAAATAAAACAAACGAACGAACGACTTCATCGGATGCTCGCCGCGGATCACGGACGAAAAGTCCCCTTTATTTTATTTACAAGCCTGGTGGAGTTTAAAACGGGATTTATTTGCCAATATAGAACGTTCCGGGATAGATCGTTTGCGATGTATTTCACTAAAATTCATCTATCGTGGCTTAGCGGTGATTTCCATTTCGCATTATCTGCAGCAGTTTGCATTTAGGTATATTTTACGTAATATAAACTACCTATAACCCTGAAACGTGGTCCAATTGATGCATAATTAGGTAGGTACCTGTGGGGCTAATAGTACGAGCCCTGAAAAAGTAACAATTGTTAGTCAAACTTGTATTGAAATGTCAAACCTAAAGTATAGTGTTGTATACTGTACATTTTCGTGTATTTATATTTTTTTTTCTGGATTACCAATACGATTATAATAATTAACATTTCCAATGTTGACTAAGTTATAGTTAAGATTAAGCATCGATTTAAGTGATCTAACCCATCACACATTACTTACTTATTCGTACCAATTTTTGATACCCAGTGGTTGAGATAATAAAACTATGTATAATTTCGTGGTACCTAACTACCGAATGTGCCTCTAATCGTCTTTCAGTCTTATTTTCTGGGTCGGAGTAATACAGACGACAAACTCTCTCAAACCGTTTCATTGCGGAGGACGCACCAGGGTGCATAGCCAAGTTGCCAATCGCGAACGCTTCGTAGCTTATCGTAGTTTTATCCCTCTATCTTCCTTATTATGCGTGAATAATAATACACTAAGTTGTTCGCCACATGCAAACAAGTCGGTTGTCTGGGAACCTCCTACTTTGACTTGGCGAACAACGAAGTGTGATTGCCGCATTAAGACCTGTGGCCACGACATTGGTCTAAGGCGACCAGCTTAGCGGAAAACCCATATCGGCATCCCGCTCCAACTTATGGATTTGCTCGTCGCCGGTCGCCTTAGGCCAATGTCGTGGCCAGGCATTTAGTGCAACAAAGACAGTTTCCTTTCGTTCACGATTCACGATTGAGCTTTAGCGATTAGGCGTGTCATAAATGTTTTCTCAAACTTGCTACGGAATGTTGATGTTACTTACTTTAAATTAAACCCGGAAATACTATGTATCCGGTGTCATATGCTAAGATGATATGTAAAGAGATTTCATGTATTTACTTCACACCTAGGACTGCAAAAAAACTGTCTTTTGTTTTGAAAGGTCAAATTGTGACACTAGGTCTTGACATTCAGCCACAGAAAAAAAAATAACCTAAGAACTAATGTCTATACCAACAGGTAAAAGGATTCCTTAAAACAGATTTAAAAAAAGTTAGGCGCGAATGTTTTTTTTTAATGTTGTACGATACGGTACTATTGGTTTATTTACAAATCAAATAGTATGGTTCGGCGAAATCAGTTCGTTTTATTTCATGGCAAGTTTGAGAAAAGCACTATACAAATCTCGGCGAGGAACAGGGTTACAGGCCGCGTATTCCGATCTGGCCTCAGTTCCTTCGGCCAGATATATCTACTTGGCCTGTAACCCTTCGTTTCCCGTCCTCTATAGTAATGTACTATTTCCGAAAATTAACAATAAACTCACGCTTAAGCTTCTCAAGCGGCTCATGATGCAGCGGCGGCGCGTGCGCATGCAGCGGCGTATGCTGCGGCTCGTGGTGCAGCGGCGCCATCAGGCTGGAGATGGCGGAGCCCACGGACGCCGCCACCGACTCGTGCAGGTGCCCGCCGTGGAGCTCCAGCTCGGACAGGCACAGCCCCTCGCTCAGCGGCTCCATGCCGGCCGCCAGCGCCTCTTTGTACACGCGGAGGTGAATGGTGAGGCCGGTTGCGTCGAGGGGGGAATGAGACACGCTTATGCGCAGCGCATTGGGTTCTGCAACAAATGTGGGCTTTGATAAAAGACGTTGCGTTTGAATGGTTATTTAATAGTGTCATATTCAAATATCCGATCGTTTCGTTAGTTAATAGGGAAAATTTCAAAGTTTCCGTTTTTGGTATTTTGGCTACGGAACCCTAAAATCCGACTAAGAGCATTTCGAGCCATACTTATTGTAGGGTTCCGTAGTTATTCCGATTATGTTCAAAAAAAGTTTTATTTTAAAGTAATATAAGGCTAAATGTTCATGATTTTATGCCATATTTTTTGGACCCGTGGATCAAAAGTAGGTAAGTGGGGACCACCATTTTTTTAATATGGTGCGGTTATCTCCAAAAATATGGACTTAAGAAAAAAACTTTCTATCGGGACCTCTATTTAAAAGACTGATCAACTATGATAGATTCATACTAAAATTACAGCAAAATAAAAAAAAATCACGCCACGTTACCTTAACCGACATGGTGAAACTATACTTGTTCCTAGTTTACTACGGAACTCTAAAAACAGCTTGCAGATATTTCAAGAATGATGGAACTTTAAATTATATGATTTCATTTAAATCTTACCGAACTATTTCAGTTTTTTTTTTATTTTAGCATTATGCATATTCAAATTAATTTAGCTTTTTTTTATGTGATCACCGATTTTCCTTCTGGTTAATGATTTAAAATTACTTTCGCTCGTTGATTTTACATGCTTAGTTAGGTAGATATTGTAAAATTGTCTATGCTCATACGTTTAGTATCATTGTAAGTACTAATGAACATACAGTCTAATGATTCACGTGGTTATTAGAACGGTTATTATCGCGCTACCATGTATTGTGAATATGAAATTATAAAAAAACTATTTCGACCCATACAAGAATCAGATAACTGATGACAGTTGTAAGAAACTAGATAACTTGAGGTCTCAGATTGCATTTTAAATAATTTAATAATGATAATTATAAGATATAGGGCCCACGATATCCTATTTATACCTTAAGTTTATATCTAAACAAGATTGAATCTGTGAAGATTAATATTAATACATTTTTTTTCTGAAATACCGGTAAGTAAATCGTATTTAAGTATGTAAATATAATATATCCACTGCATGCGTGTGAACTTGTCTAATCATAAAGTAGTTAATGTCAATCAGCTGAATTGTTAATAAATATGGAGTACTCCAAAACTTCAAAGCTTTTTAAACGATAATAATTTTGGATATTGTTGAGAAACAAAAACAATAGGTAACGTAAAAATAAAATACTCAAGAGAAAGTCCAGAAAGTCCAAAGTTATGACAAAATTTACACCAGTCAAGTAAACAATCAGGTTGATTTAAGATTGCTAGCACAACAGATATACAGGCCCATAAACAACGAGATATACAACTCTTATATTTCAAACATGTCAGTGAGTTTTAAGCACACAATTCACTCGCATCGCGTAGATAGAACAGGCACGTTAACTGATTTATGCCTTTAACGGGCTTTTTTACGTTTCTGCACCGAGAATTCAATATTCAGCAAAAAGAGAAGTGGCTTCGCTACGGTACGCGGTAAATGACCTATTGAATGGAGTTTAAAATAGCTTTTATCGTTTTAAAATCACGGGACTTGATTTACAGTAGAGATTTAATATGAGTAAAATTAGGTACGAGTTGTATACGTAACTATGCTGTTTCATTTCAATAAAAATCTAAATTTGAATTTCCAAGCATTAGGCTAGGTTACAAGTTTTTCATTTATAGCAAAATTTTTACAAGACACAACAATGAATTAAATAAATGTGTACAAGAATAACATGAAAGTTGCATGTCAATCTGTTGTTAGAATAGGTACCTATTATACATATACTTAAAAAAAATATTTTAGGTTATCGTGCAATATTGTATTAATGTAAATGATAACCCGATATTCTTAACTAGTACTATCAGCCTGCATTGTATACCATAAATGCCAGGTCAATGCTCATCTAGATAATTATTTAAGTAGATATGTACTAAAATATTCTTAGTAATAATTATATCCTGGTATCTAAGTAAGTTGATATTAAAAACATTTAGTACCTAGTCATAGCTTGACTTTATTAATTGCTTGTAGTAGGTATTCTATGATCTTAAAAATAGTAAACTAATTCAAGTGACATTCACATGATATTTGCCTATAGTATGTACGTACCTGCTATACAAAAACTCGCAATGCTTAAATTAGAATACGTGAATGTTACAAGTAACTAATGATAGATTTCCTAGTGAATTTTACCCGTCAAACGTATTATTGGACACAGCTACCCAGCCCAAACTGACTTGGGTTCATTACTTGTTAAAAATACAAAAAAGTACTTAGCCGTATATATTACGTTCATAAAAATATTACTGTTCATTACTCCAAATCTTATTTTATAGCTATCGTGAGCTATAAGCTTACGGAAACCTAAATAGTATCTACTACCTACGTATACGTAAAGTCATTTAACTATTTTTTTAATAAACTTTGCACACTGAATGAATCGCTACGTCAAATGACGCACCAAAACAATTGACGACTTATTAATGTGTTAAAATAAACTCTATACCTACGCGAAGTGGGAAATAAAAGTACAAAGAAATAGTAGTGGCCTACTGTTACGAAAAAAAATCGAGAACCAAAACTCCTATAAAAGGTCAAAAACCTGCACATTCAGTAAGGAAGTGTCACAAAACTTGAAACTCTCCCTACGCAAATACAGTTCGTATTTTCAGTGAGTTGAATTGAAAACGGTCTGAAGCCGGCAGTACTAATCTTGACTCGGCGGTGAGTAATTGAGCAAAGCCAAAGGCAGCAATCGAGCCGGCTGAGCCTCTCTTATCCCTTTAAACCAACGCAAAGCCTTTTTTAAGCCAAAAGATTTAAGTTGGCGAAAGTGGCTGCTCTATTAAAACGCGATTTCATTCGAATTCTACTCTGAACCCGTTCTCGCTGCTGCCGATAAAGGATCTCAAAAGCATTTTTTATTCAATTTAACTAAATAAGTCTACGTAGACAGCAGGCACTTCCTTATATTTTGAATAGATGTGTATATGAGCCATTCATTTTCCTAAATGGAGACATAAATGTCTTTACATCTACTATAAACGATTAAGATTAGAAAGCCTTCGAAAACTATATTTTATCTAAAAGATGTGTTAAATAATTTGCAATTAAGACTCGTCAAGATGACGTATCTTTCTTTTATGCTGAAAACTGAACCATGAAACAGGTACTTACCGATAAATAACTTCAAGTTTCCTCTAATAAAATTACCTTAAATCCAGATTTGCTTCATTCATACTTTTCTTAGTATCTTTTAAAGCTACCTATTATCTAAAACAGTCTATTTAACGCCCACGATCTTAATTTAATTAATATTGAACACTATTCGGTCAGTTAATTGATCACATGGAATTTCACAACACCGCATGTAAGTTGCTATTTATAACATAAAAAACATCATACTAAAACAATTTTCATTGTATTTGTGTCAATCCCTGTCATACATCCCAACTAGCAAAATTTCGTCATATAATCGTCGCGGAAACGTAACATATTCAGGCTTTTAGCTTATGAAATTGGTCATAAAAACGTAATAATTACGTTTATATAACGCGATTTGGGCCCATATTACTCAGCTTTTTAGCCATATAAAAGCCATTTAACTGAAACTGCCACCACTTATTAGTCATATAATAATCATCGCCGTGACCACTTTATAGCTAACTAGCTGTATAATAGCGACTTATATAGCTTTTATATGACTTTTAATCATATAAGAGCCATATAGCCGTTGAGTTAGTTATTTATTGATCATATAATTGCTACTTATATGCCAAATTTGTGGAATAAAAGTGTCCAGCGAAACTAAACAGAAGACGGATTGACAACTTGCTCGTGCATATAATTTTGTTAGTGCTAGCTGGTGTAAACAAAATTAAATCACTTAATGCCGTTGAGTATGTTTTGACAGAGCTATCTAAGTAATATATGACCATGTTATAATTGGCATTATAAATTCTACCGAATGGTGAAAATGTATTGCGAAAACCACTTTACTGATAAAGTATACTATATTTAGTAGTAAATAATGAACGCGCCACTTTAATTATTAGTTATTACAATATAAATTAAATAAATAATTTTAATTATTACGAAGGAAACTACTATATGACATGTATACGATTAACATATCATATAACTGCTTCGTATTAGTTCTTATATAGCAAGTTTAGTGGTTTAAGCGCCATGACACCTACAGGTAGATACGTTAATCATATAAAAGTAACAGCTGAAACCAAAAAGTTCTATAATAGCAATTATTTTTCCATTTACTCGAGCATAGGTCATATAAGATGTAATTATTCGACAAATAGTCAAGTAAGCGGCATGTAAAAGCAGGTTACTCAGCATTAATCTTATATGACTCTTTAGTCATAAAAGATGTCGAGATGCTGAATAAAACACTTTTATAAAACAAGATATATAATTAGCTGTTATATGACTTCATTCACAATAGTCATATAATAGCAACTGCGTTACGTTTACTCGACTTTTTCTCACAAGTCATAAGTCAGCCATATAAGTTTTTGCTACTCGGCAAAAAAGTCATATAAGCGTTTTATAAATGTGTCTTTTTCAGCGACTTCTTATATGACTCTTAAGTCATATAAGAAAGTCGTATAAACGTGTATATGACATCTTATACGACTATTATGCTATTGCTGTATAAGTTGGCTTTATACGACAGGTATTGTGTAATTTGCGTTTATATGACTTTTATACGACATATTGCTGTATAAGCTGGCTTTATACGATAGGTAC